>VMKM01002116.1:0-88236 GCA_008360985.2 Macquaria ambigua | reverse complement strand
GTCACTACGCCACCAAGCCTCTACAAACAAATATTTGGAAACATGGTGGAGTTGTTGCCTTCCAGTCTTTAAGAGTTAATATACCATGGCCTTCAATTCAATTCAATTCAGTTTTATTTATATAGCGCCATATCATAACAAAGTTATCTCAGGGCACTTTTTCGAGTAGAGCAGGTCTAGACCGACTCTTTATCAGTGTAGTCTAAAGGAAAGAGTTATTAGTGCTCTCTAAACTATCAAAAAATATCTGGTCTGGATACATAGCCCCAGAACTGATCATACATATGAGTCCAACATTGGACAGTCCAAAAATAAGTGTAACTCCTTTACTTTTGCATCTATCAACAACATTGAGACACTGAAAGGTAACATTTTTGTCAAATGGTTTTTGGATAGTGGAGCCTGTTAATAGCTTACACTGTATTAACTTGTGCCTCTGTTTATGTCAAGGTGTTTTACAAAGTACATTTAGGCCCACATTTCACTCATGCACATCTGAGAAAACAAACTAGTAACCAGAGTAGCAAAGGTTGAAGTGTGATATTGCAGTTTTATTGGCCTTCTACAATTTGAGCATTCAGTGCACCAGGTGATACAAATGTGCAGAGTCAGTGAATATTTTAATGCTGGTGATGTCTTCCTCAGACATGGATGATGTCAGGGCCCTCTGGGTGTCCTGCTGCTGGTTTTCCTCCTCATCTTGTTGAATGCTGCTCACATGTAAGCCAGCAGGCCAAGGTTTAGATTAGCTAAAAGGTATGATCTCATGTAAACTGCAGCTCCACCACACTCTGTATATTAGCCTTAGCCATGGAGTAATGGGGGGCTAATCCAAACACTATGGGGAAGGACCACCCTCTCATGTGAGAATCTGCCAGAGCACTTCCAGTGAATTAGGGGAGGGTGTGTTTGTGTGTGTGGACATTGAGGGGTGTGATGGCTAGCAAAGCCATATTTGGACCAGTGTGCTCCCTCTCTGTTGCAGGGCAGGTTAACAGCTCCACAAAGCCTGGTTGGTTCTCACAAAACTACATTTTAATCAGTGCATAGAGTGGACCTGTTTTTCTCTTCAACTGTCAAGTAAATTTTATGCCAACTTGTAAAATGTTGCTAAATGAGAATTTTAGTGTAAAATCAGTGGGCTTGAAATGAAAAAAAAAAGATTCCTGAATGTGAACATGTTCTTTATGACACATCTACAGGGAAAATCTTTAGCAATGGATTCCCAAGTTTTGGAAAAGCTGTTAGAGCTCTTTCATGTGGGCAGAAGCTGGCCTAACTTTATGCTTTCCTTTGAAGACAAGAACAAATAAACTGTAATTTAATATTGCTATTTCCACAAAGCTTTTCCATATTTTTAATTTTTAAATACAACTGACAGTTCTCTGTTTCTCTTCCAGGGCACTTGTGTTTCTCGAAACTACATTTCGCTAAGAGGTTTGGGGTTGATGTTCTTGTTTGTCTGCACTGTGTTTAACCAAGTTAGCAGGCTGTACTTAATATATTGAAGGAGGAAAGAGGAAAAGGTTTCAGTGTTGGAGGAGAAACTGACCTGTGTGCTCTTATCTCGCTGGGACAAAGGCTAACAGGTTTCGCAACAGCAGAACCAACAGAGAGCTGAGCTTCCCTGAAGGAGACCAAAGACTGGAAGACACGTTACACTGCAAAACATATCACATCATATCAATCAAAAGTCAAACTGAAATAAAACCTCCTATTTTTGTTCCCCAGGGGGTGTGAACCCATCCCATCTGTGACTGTGTTGAAGTAACATGAACGAAAAGAGGGAATCATCAGTGCTAATGCTAGCATCACTAGCTTTCTCTAGTGAGCTAGGCCTGAAGCGTAGCTGCTGTTTCAGAAAACACCTAAAAACTGCATTCACTGAAAATCAAAGGAACACCTCACAGTCCCACCCACCCTGTTTGATTGACAGATGATGTCTGGGATTGCATCTAATTAATAGTTAACATAGATGTTTTTACAGTGCATGGCAGCACCTGGGCCGTTGATGTAACAGTCTCACCACAGATAACGTAGTAAACACACCAAGCAAACACTGGGAGTAGCCATTGAATGGGTTGATATTGACCTACTCTATTGAGAACAATGTGGTGAAATGTTTGTTTGGCTAATATGGCTGATCCATTTGCTTCTGTGGAATTGTTTCATAAGTCTGTACCTTTTGCCTACTTTTGTACTTTGGCTACCTGAGACTAACAACTTAATGTTCTAAAAGAAATGTCCTCGAGTAAATGGAGGTGAAAATTCACTTCACTTTCTGTGTGAACACCCCTTAAGAAATAGCTTTCCATGCCCTCATCTTCAGTCATTCTCATGGATTGATTGCAGTGATTCCATTGAAATGAAGGGATTTAGATTGAAACTTTCATTGTTGTAAATGTTTGTGTGACCAGGTCCTAAACCTGTGTTCAGACCAAGAATTGCACTTCATCCATTAAACAGCTCATACCTCTCATTGTTCACAGGGAAAGAAAACACAGACAAGTCTTTTTCATTGCCAGTTGTTGCACCCAAATGCAATAGAATGACTCATGCTAATATTTTCCAAAACTGCACTGCATCACAACACCCCAGATAATTCTCCTCTGGGGAGCATACCAGTGCCACATTGTAACTACAGGTTCAACCTGGTGTTTTCTTTGGTCTGAACCACAGTGTAAAAGTTTGCTTTGCTGAATGTTTGTATTTGGTTCATTTAGGTTCACATTGTCTGACTACAAATTACGTGTTTTGAACTAGAGTCGCACTGACTCAGAAGTACAGCAGTTGTTTTGTGTTTGACTGATGGGGAACACCTGCAGTGACATCACTCACTGGGGGTGTGGCCATAAAGAGGCCCATACACAGAGCAGCCTTCTGCACTTTGTGAGTCACTGCTGAAGATCTGTAATATGCTAAAAGAAGTGTGATGCATGTGAAATTGTGTGACACTGATCAACACGGTTAATCTTTATACTGTCACAATAAAAGTATCACTGATGTTATTGCTGTGGATTTTAATGTGCTTTTACTTTCATTTTCTTGAGAGGTAACAGAAAACATCCAACTGAAATCACATTAAGTCATCTCTTTTTGTAGTCAGCGTGTCTTTTAAATGTATTGTTAATAGTTTGTTATTATTAAAAGGAAGAAAAAAGGTCTTTGGGGAAATGTCCCTTTACATCTCAGCTGGCTGGAGGAGCAGGTTAATGTCTGTCTTTGATTGACAGCAGCTGGCAGGATGTCTGCCAAGACATAGGATGTCATTTTTTGACTATTTGACAAACTTGCGCTGTAGCCTACATGTCATGGGCAGACAGCGTGTTGTTAGTGGTATTGTAGAGTAATACCACACCAGCACCTAAACAGACCCAAGTGACATTTGCAGGTACGTTTACATGCTGTTTAATGTGCTGCAGCTGAGCAGCTAAAGAGCTACGTAGCCTGCACTTTTCCCCAGTGTTTGTTTGTTCACTCATTCAACAAGCTAAGGTGCAGGACGTGTTTGTAATTTAGATAAGAAAGGAAAGCTAATGTGGGTTTTTCTTCAAAGACTGTGGCTCTTGTGTTGTGTAGCAGGCTGCTGCCTATGATAGAACGCTGACGATTGCTTTATGCAAGATTTGAGTGACTATCAAAATAAGGTTTCCATCTATGTAGACGGATACCTAGCAGTATTCTGTCAAATGGATGCAAAACTAGGGGGCGCCATCATATAAAATACAAATTTCTCCCCTTTGGTTTCAGAGACCACAGGATGTACGCTGTAGGAGACACAAAAAAATACAATTTAATTTCAGTTGGACTAAATAAATGGCACTTAATGTAATAGAACTTCAAGTATAAGTAATATCTGATTAGTGGCCCTTTCCACTCACACTTTTTTATATGTGTGTGTGATTGCTTGAAGCATTTAAAGAAATGATTTCAGCAGGGGGTTGTACGTACAGTAGCGGGGCACTGCTGTGATAAGACTCAGTCTAAGCGCCCAGTTTGTTTTTAGGCACTGGGTTCACAGCAGGCTGCTGTTGATAGAGGCCAAGCGCTTTGGAAATGAAAAGTGCATTTTGAAGCCCCCTTATGAAGCTGCATTCCTGACTAATCCAGAGGAGATCTGCGCTGCAAGGCCCCCCGATCTCCGCAGGCAGGGGAGAAAAAATAGACAGGGAGGGCTGAAGCAAGGGGACAGAACCTGAGCTAAAGAGTAATTCATTAGCCTTGTGTTTATACACAGTACACATTGTTGATGTCAGGTAAGAGCATATAGCCAGAAACTTCTGACTTGGTCCAACTGGCAAAACCAAAACTGTTGACCTCATGTTGGCACTAGATGAAAAGTCAGGGGGTCACCCAAAGTCAGCACGGTTCATCCTCTGAGGACATGGATGTCTGTACAAAATTAGTTACTGATTTAGGGAGCTGTTCAGTCACCGTCAGAAAAGTTCTACACATGCTAAACTACACCACCTATAGGAAAGGAAAGCTAATCATACTCATAAGTGCATTTCCATCCACCTGCTTTTATGCGCATTTTCAATTTGTGCTTGAAAAAAAATACGTAAAAGGTCGAAACATTGCAAAACAGTTTTTACGTTTGGCGGGGGAGGGGGAAAAGCTGTTGTATCGATAAAAACAAAATGTGACTAAGCACCAGGGAAAGTTAAGGGAGACTTATATAAATCATGACGTACATGTGACTTAAACGTCCCTCAAGCT
This sequence comes from Macquaria ambigua, assembly GCA_008360985.2. NCBI lineage: Eukaryota > Metazoa > Chordata > Actinopteri > Centrarchiformes > Percichthyidae > Macquaria > Macquaria ambigua. The sequence goes on along the minus strand of VMKM01002116.1, from coordinate 83,517 downwards.
TCGGCTGAAGAGATGAAAAATGGCAGCAGACGAAAACATACATCTAGATCATATTAAATACTCACATAGAAATACAGTTAAGCTTGAGGATGTATAACACCAAATGTTAGCTTCTGAAGTTCTTGTAAATGAGTTCAGTTCCATATACATCTATATAAATGACTTACCGTTAAACTTTTTCTAGCACATGATCAGCAGACATGTGAGCATCTGTGTTAATTGTCTATAGAGATAGTCTGTTGTCTAGACCAATAAACAGAGAGCAGTCAAGATTCCAAACTTAAAATCACTACAAATTGCAGTTTTTTGTTCAAGGTCAAGAGTTCAGTGAACCATGGTTCAGACTTTAGTCAAAAGAGCCGCCCTAATGGCTCTGACACAAGATCCCTGCTTTTATCTGTTTTGGCTCATTCTTTCCATCTCAAAGTGGGCCAAACGACAACACACAGGGGGGAGAGGAGGGGGGAGAGCGGCGAGTGCTCCTGGAGGGTCTGGAGGCGGGCTGATGGAGACAGAGACAAGAGGAAGAAAACTCTTTTTTATTGAAGTTTTTATTGAAACTTGATCTCGCCCCTCTGCAGCTCATCCCGAAGTGGGCCTCTCTCGTCACGGGGTACAAACAGCCACGTAGACGACGCAGGCGAACATGAAGCCACCCAAGCAGCAACCATGCAGCTTTTTAAAACCCCGGAGTTCATCTTGATCCATCTGCAAACAGATGACACTCCTGTAAACAGCTGGGGGGGGGGGGAGATGAGCTCTTTCAAATCCTTCAAAGCCTGTAACACAAGGAGCTCACGTGAAAACACTGTCAACTGTATGTGAGGCTCACTGTCAAACACAGACCTTACCCTCAGCTGGTGTCCTGTTCTACAGTGACCTGGTCCACATGACGAGAGTGTGTCTGCTGGTGAGCTAAACAGTGACATGCCAGCTAGCCAAGTACATGCACATTCTAGGCCTGCTTTTCAAACGTTTGATGAAGTTGATGTACTTGCATGATTCTTAAAATTTTTGAAATGGTTGAATGCACTGCAATTGGAAGCTAAATAAATGTAATATAATGTAACTGTTCATCAATAGCAAACCATCTTGGTGAGTCCAACATGGAGTAACTGTAAGACAGTGCAAATTCACATACCAAAGTTCAACAAAAAGGGAACTCTATGCAAAAACATAGTTACTTTGTCTCTGCAAGTGAATCCACTGATCTAATGGGTCTTTGCATCTTTTTCTATCTTAACTGTTAAGTCCTGTGGTTCAAAATGTTATCATTCATAAGTCATTTCCAGCTGTATATGACTGGGGTCCTGCCTGTGCTGAGAACGCTGACACAATAGAAGAGTGCCAAATCTGAAAGTAGTTCAGCGCAGAGCTTTAGGAAAAGCTCTCTCAGCGTTTTTCACTAAGCCACTCTAAAAACCTCCCTGGCTCCTGCACCTACAGAGCTGTTGTATAACCTTTACACTCACCAGGACACACACACACTCTCTTTGTTGAGCCATGTGATGAGGAAGCCTTTGAAGGGGGCTTTTGAAACAAGGAAAAGTCTATTTTTGAAAGTCATCCACCACGGGACTCAATTAGCACTTCATCTAAAGGCATGGGGTCGATGTGTGCTCCCTCCCCTCCCTGTGCTTCCTGAGGAAAAGCTGAAGTGAGTTGACTGGGCCCGTCCTCCCAACCCACTTCTCTCCAACAGAACCCAGAGGACGATTTTTACTTCTTCTCCTGCCTTTTCTTCCTCTTCTTCTCGGGTTCCAAGGCTTCAGACAGTCCTCTTGGCCTGACTGCGTCTCCTCCATATTCACTTGCGCTCTAATTTCCTGCACACTGTGCTGAAAATAGCCTACATTTCGCTGACTGATGTGCTGAGCCTTTGTCTGTCTTCACTGCCAAAAATCCCATATGTTTAAGCTCCACTCGTACGTCTCAGATGATGACTGTGCTGTCTCTTGCTTTCCTTCACGCTCTCTGTATGGTCTGGCATTTAATAGATTTTGGTGGAACTTGTCCAAAAAAGATTTTGTCTGCACCACGAGTGCAGAGATTTTTAACACAGAAATCAAACCCCTAACCTTGGATCTTTGAGTTTCATGCTATACAGTACTCCCTGCCTTCCATCATTTTAGCATAATGTCTTACAGTAAAAGAGCACCTGGCTGAGCACCTGCCAGAAGCTACTAAACTGAAAAGGTTCACTGAAAAACTGAAAAAGGTTCATACAAGGTAACTAATGACTTTAAATCATTAGATAACTTATAAGCTATTAATAAGAACAACTTTTGGGTTGCCAGGTTTGAAAAATCTCTCTGGCTGGTGAGTAATTGATAGTGAAGTCATTAATAAAGTCATTATGAGTGTCTCACTTTCTAATAAGCCATCAAGTCTTCAGTAATAAATCTTAATAAATTAATAATAAAGTGTTTTTACAACTATCCATCTACTCTGCAAGTGTAAATATAAGTTGTCAATAAATAGATTCTCCATTAGTAAATGCCTTATTAACCATTAATAAGACCAATAGTTACGGCTTATATACTTTTCATGAAGTTATTAGAAAGTGGTACCATTTGTCCAATTGTCCAGCTGAGGTAACATGAATGTTTTGTTCTCAACTCATTTTACATACAGGCTAACATAGGGTAATAGTGATAAATTAGAAAATGCCATGTGGTATTTAGTAAACATTTGCTTTTTACAAATGGCTAATCTGCCCGAGCCAAAAAAACACATTTGTAAGAATGAATAACTAATTACTCTGCAATTCTTGGAGCCTCACCAGAAGTGGGATTCCAATGGTGGTGTCACAAGAAGGGTCAGGAGGTGATTTCATTGCAATCTGGACGGGAGTTGTTGAGATATGTTGACTCTGGACCAACATACTGGATGGACATTGGACCAATGTTACCTTTTTGTTGTCTTGGAATGCAAGTTGATGTTCTGCTACTGGCTATTTTGGACCCACATTTATCAAATCTGTTGTCATTTTCTACTTGGTTAATGTTATTTTAGCTATTTATTTTGGTTATAGTTAGAATAAGGCATTTTATTTTGTCAATTTAGACAAGCAAGGCTGGATTACTAACTGGGCAAAGTGGGCAACTGCAGCAGGGTACCAGAATTTCAGGGAACCCAAAAGCTCCAGGCTTAATATGTCCCAACTGGTTTGTGCTAATTTAATTAAAAATGTATTTGTTCAATACTAAAGCACTATATCAACTGGCACAGTAAGTGCCTTGAGGTGTGTTCTGCCTAATTTTCTAATCTTGGGGGCCTGTCTGAAAAGGGTCCTTGTATCAGGTTTTAGGACCCTTATTATACTAATTTTAATGTTTATGTATTTACGTGTCGTAATTCCCACATGATGTGAACGCAGCAATAGCCAGTGACAAACTTTGATTTGACTGGTTCACAGGCTGAGTGTGGCACAGTGGCCAACAGAGACTAACAAGGCTGAGCATTTTTTGTTTTTATTCGCAATATAAAGGGCAAGGTGTCACTGAACATTAAAAATAACATAGACCTTACTAGTCTTCAATGTTAGACGTCATTAGACAGCATGACGTCTTCAAAGTTTCCTCACGGTGCAGTTAATTTCACTGGGAAGAATGCAGATGTAATTAGAGACTGTGCCCTGTGGATGAAGAACTTAATACAAGCAGACAGGTTAACTGAATAATTTCCCATCTTTCTTGAGAACTGAAAAAAGGGAACTGGAGATAATCTCTATCAACTGAGGCATTCAAATGTATCATACCTGACTTATTCACTGAACACAAAGTTGTTCGTATGGATCTATCCAGAAGCTCGAGGCATGTTTACACACTCAGACTCAGCTCCTTGCAGAGCAGTGTGTTGCTGCCCTGTCTGCGCTGAGTTTTTCCAGATCCTCACACTCTGTGATGTTTTGCTCTCTCTGTCTCTCTCCTTTGTTGCAGCCTGTCATGTTTTTTGGCTCCTGTAATCTGGCCAAGCTCAGCATTATAAAGTGTGTTTTTTTGGGGGATTCTCTCTCTCTCTCACGTGCCCGCCTTGTAGCAGAAGTCTATTATTTCCTCTCGGCTGCAGGAAGTGTGTGTGTCCTTGCCATAAGTAGATCAGTTGCCTCCTCTGCAGGTCGAGGTGACCTCTGCCCCCTACACTCTGACCTGCCAACTGCACACATGGACTCTCTCACCGCTCCGTGTCCATACACACACACACACACACACACACGTTGCCTTTGTTCACTCATCAGGGATCACAACCTCTCATTTCGTGGGGGTATTCTGAGCACTGCTGCCACTCCATTTAGCCTGCAGGGGTGCATTACAGGCTGTTGTCCCAAATGTGACCCTCCCACCCTGTGCCTGCACACTTCACATCACCTCGCCGTGGCTCCCATGGATAATGAAGGGCAATTACCTCTGATTTAGCCTTAACACGAAACAGCAACACCTGACAAACAAGACTGAGGGATGATAGTAGGATACAGCAGAAGCAAGACTCAGTGTACTTTTATTTTACTGGTAGTGCTCCAGTGTTAATATTAGAATTACCTGTCAGGAGACTCTGCCTCAATCAGGGCCATTTGAGCACGTGTTTGTTGTCAAGGTGTTTGGGAAAAGTCAAAGCTCATGAGTACTGGTTTTTGGATTATTGAAAGTTTTTCCAAAGTTTGATTTGATTTTTCAGGGTACAGCGCAGTTTCTTACAGGTATCAGGAAGACAAGAAAACTTGAACTCCCAAACACATTTCCCCTTCGCAAACTTCATGTTATAGCATCCATTAGCTTGGAGAGTGTTTCATTTCAAGCTAGTTGAAAATTGAACTGAAATTGTGTACCCACTTGGTCACAATGTAATTATCAAAAAGAATACATTTTAATTTGTTTTTCTGCAATGACAGCAGCACAGGCAGTTGGGGCCAAAGTTGCTAGCAGTTGCTTAGTCCCACCTGTAATCTGAGCACTTTCCGAGTTGAAGCTAGTTAGCCTAGATTGCTAGCTTCCACTTTCCGAGTGCATAACAAGCATAACAGCGGGTCCTCCATCGTGTAATGTTGACTTTGTTTATAAAATGCCTTGTGTCCGAAAAAAATGTTATGCTCTTGAAAACTGGAAGAATATGCATAATAGCTGCAGCATCATTATAGTTTATATTTCCTTCCACAAAAAGAGTGAAGAATTTAAATTTCATTTCGACTTAAGCCCAGTTCAGACCAAAGATTCGTGATGAAACAAAACCATTTTAGAACGTTGCAGGGAAAAGTTGCAGCGGTGTGAACTGGCCCGTCTCAGCTTGACTCAAGCCGGCTGATGGCGTCGCCTGCGACTCAGCTTGTCAAGTCGCCAGTGGCTGGTTTTGGAACGTAAGGCACGTCACCTGTTTCACCAGCCAATCAGCTCGTAGTGAAGCCAGCTGTTCATCTTGACCCGCTCATTTTTTTTATGTTATCGCCGTTTCATCAACGCTACAAATGCAACTGTAGCAAGTAACTCACTATCACTATCCTCATTCATATTTTAAGGCGCTACAAGTTATATCGAGCTGGAAACGATACACCGTCTCGTCTAGTCGCTTTGGTGTAAACTGGCAGGTGTCAGAGTGTTGCAGACCCGGCTCAGTGCAAGTAGTTGCAAGTTTCAACTCGTCTCGTCCCAAATCTTTGGTCAGAACTGGGCTTTAAAGATGACAAAAATGTGTTAATGTGTAAAAATCCAATTGACATCACCGCCTTGCCTCCAGATCCATCTTTTTAGCTGTATACAATCTTTGCGAACCAGTGGGAATCAGTGTGTGCGTTCGTTTTCGTGCATCTGTTTGTGCCAGTTGTGTAATGACCTGGCAGGCAGAAAGTACAGCTTTATCTGATAAGCTGCATTACTCCATACCATCCCCTGATCTCTCCCTCTCTTGCTTCACTCTCCTGATTCCCATTGGAGGCTTTAAAACCTCCTCACACAAAACCCTCCCTTTGTGAGCAGCTGAAGCAGGTGAGCCAGAGGTACCATTTGTCTGTCGTTGCACAGAGTGTGACCTGCCAAAATACCTGGGCCAACAAACAATGGCCTCCTTCACAGGAAGCCTGGAGAGGAGAGTTAGGAATCAGAGCAGAGAGGCAGGTTACAGCACATGAAGCTGATCTTTAGACAAAACTGTAATGTTATAAACTAGCATGTTTTGGCTGTAATAGCCGTTTAATAACCATGATGAAGGCCAGTGCCGTTTTTTAACATTATACAGCTTTGTAAGAAATGAAATGAAGAACCGATGATAAAATACAGAAACAGAATCTTGTTTTCAACCAAGGAAAACTCAAACAAGAACACAAACTGTCTCTGGGTATTCGCTGTGTGGGTCCTTGCGTCAGTTGAGATTTTTGAGGTGAGCACATTGGCTTCTCTAAACCACAGTTACCCAGAAACCCCTCTGCGTCCATAAAGACAGTACACGTGTGTCATTAAAGAAGCACACTAGCCTTGAGCAGCTTTTTGGTTTGGACTTTTATCCCCACATGCCATTGCCCAGTTTCTCCTGATCATCCCCGCCTCTCAGTGTTGTAAACTATCAAAACCCAAAATGCCAAAAACAATACATGTCAAACTAATGTAGGGTTTGGTAAGTTTGATTCAAATAAAAGACTTATTTTGTGGAGGTTGGCAACTCCGAAGAACCCCAGAATACATTTTTTCATTTTCATTCCTGTCTGAAAAACCTTTCCCTCTGTGAAATTATATCTATTTGGAAGCAACAGTAGTCAGTAAGTTGATTTTATTCCTCAGCTTGAACTGTGATCCAAACCTTGTCAGCCTGTTCTTCTTCTTCTTCTTCTTCTTCTTCTTCTTCTTTCTTTTTAAACGCACGTGGCTCTGCAGAATGAATGTCTAGGAATCCTCCCAAACCCCAGTCGGTTGGCTTTAACAATCACTCTACTCTGCCTCCCTGATCCTCGTCCTCCCCGCTGTCCTCCCTCAGGTCCTCAGTTGGTGCAGCTTGGCGCTATGACAGCACTGAACAATGGCTGGCTTCCGACACGCTCTGGCTGACTGTGGAGCTGTAATCACAGGATGGAGTAATCCCGACAGGCATTTTTTTTTTATGTGTGTATGTGTGTTTAAGCAGTCGATTTCAAGCTACTGTATCTGCTTGTGTGCTAGCATGTGTGTGGGTGTTTAACTCCGTCCCAAAAGGTTTCTCTAAGTGCTGTTAGAGGTCGGCATGGCTCACCGATCCAACGCGACCGCAGCAATGACCGTTTCATACTGGAATTTTTTCCCCTGGTCCGAGGCTCTGTCTGACAGTAGCCGGTTGTAACAGCAGACTGACATCTCCAGCTGACAGTTATCTAAAGTGATCCCTGGTGGTTGGGGTTGGGGTTGGGGTGGAGGGCAGACAGCCAGCACTCAGCCAGCACATGAGCGAAACAACATGCTGGACTCCCTCAAACGCATCACCAGGGATTGTTAGATTTATTCTCCTCCAGCTGACAGCCAGACAGGTTTATTCTCTGCGTCTTGTTCTTGTTACTTATTCACAGCTTGCATATTTACATCTACTCTCATTTATCTTTTCAACAATCTATTCCTGATCTACGATGCATACATGAGGATTTGGGAGGTTGTCTTGACCTAAGGATTCACAGATCTGTTACGTGATGGACTCCAGAGTCATCCATGCGTCCTAGGGATGTATTAAAGGAGAAAAATATTGGTTTATTGGGTCTTTTCATAGCTTTATCCATTATCTATGATATTATTATTATTATGTTATGATAACATTGTACTGTCCAGATCTCGGAGCACGCAACATCGCAACAATTAAGTCCAATGTGGCAAGAAACACTACCATACTGCTGGCCCAGTTTACTACTATGATTTATCACATTGTTGACCATTTCAGGGCAACTTACTGCTGGTAAACATGGACATTTTGTACTTCATCTAATGAACGAAATCTTTGAGTTTTTGTTGAACCGTGTCCCTGCTGCTGATCTAAGCTTTCCACACTCCTCTCTGTTTTTCTTTCCCTCCAACACTCCCTGTATAAACACAGTTTGCATTAATAAGCCTGACACAGCCCAGTTTAATTGGGCTTTCATTTCCTAAGCAGGGGAACAACGGACACACACACGCACACACACACACACACATACACTCAGCACTGGTTCGGGGGTTATTCATTTGACCTCGTTTCTAATGCATGCAGCAGACAGGTTTAAAGGCCCTGGCAGTTCCACATGGTAAAATGACTTACAGCAGCCATGAAAAGAGTCAGTTTCCTGCTCCACTGAGAGCAGCAAATAGACCTGCAGATCTGGCACATCAACACACACACACACACACACACACGCAGCCCTTTCGTCTTGTACGGTGGTTACGTGCCACACCGCAACCGCCGCTGAGAACTTTCTCCTCCTTTCACCAACCATCTCTTTTCCAGCCTTAGCTTCCAGTTTGATCCAGCGATACATACCCCCCCCACCCCCACCCCGTGTCACGTGCCTCAGTGCAGAGTGTGTCCACTCCAAATAATATCTCATGGATGGACTCTTTGTTTTCTGCCGGTAATGAAAACACTGTCAAACAACTGTAAGATAGAGTGAATATTATGGACTTATTTATGGTGCTGTTGATGAATTCAGCAAAATTGGATGAGGGTTTGTATACAGAGTTGTAGACCGCCAACTTCATGAATTCATCCTCCGTTAGTGTTAATCAACACAGTGTATAGTAAGTACAAACTAGAGTAGCTTCTCTTCTGATGCAGCAATAAAAAAGTCTCTTGTGAAGCTTATAAGTGAGCTGACCTTTGCTGCAGCCTAGGGGCACAAGTGTAAATGGGTCCCAGATTGGCAATTTTGTTATTTTGTTATTTAAATTAAGTGGAAGGATTTGTGCAAATTGGGAGTGTCTCATATCCGATGATGATATGGGGAAATATCCTCCATAACATTTTGAATTTAGAGATGAATTTATCTACAGATTTAGAGCCAATAGCCAAACATCTTCTCCAGCTACACCCACTGCAAGCAGGCTGGAGTCATTTTAATAATTTGGGAAATTAACCTGAAGTTATCACTCAGACCAGCATGCATCACGTGACAGTATGACAAGGATTTGCACAATTTCTCATTCAGACTTGTGAATACCTAAAACCTTATTTTTAAGTCGATATCCACCGACTTTGCATTTTTATTTTCCACTGTGCACTGTGCTCCCAGAATGCAGGGTTCCTTGTGGTTCCTAGAGTCTCTAAAAGTGGGAGCCAGAGCCTTCAGCTATCAAGCTGTGTGGAACTGTACTGTGCTGCTGTATGTTCTCTTTCCTCCTGCTCCCCCCCAACAGAGAAACGTTTTGGCAATTAGACTCCATCTATGTAGCGTAGGCCCATATGAAGATAGGAGATAGGACAGGATCCCCCAAGAGTCTAGATGCTGGTGGTGGTAGAGACAGCAGATAGTTGATGGAAACTGAGCTGAGTCTCCCTGGACATCCTGGAGGTCATGGTGGTGATGGGGAGGAGGTGGGCTGCACAATAGAATTACAGCAGATCTGCAATGATTTTTAAAGACCAGCAAACAGGGACTGATTGGCTCAAGGAATGCGGGCCAAAACATCATTGGTCAGGCACGGTGATGTCGGAATTGTGAATGTAGGGATTTTGACAGCGTGGGGAAGCAGAAGTGAGGGATGAATGAAATGGAACAGCAGGAAATAGCAGAAATTCACCCATAATTACAAATGAAGCCTGAATGTGAGGGAAGAGACCGTCCTTATTGAACATTCACCAAAGCTTCATAAGTGTAAAGGTCTTCAGAAGGCTCAATTAAGAATAAAATCCTTGAAATTCCTTCACAAAATTAATTATTTATTGTGTGGATGTTGTACTGTTTTTGAGTATTAGAATACACAGGTTTCCAATATTTTGTGTTGGAGTAGCATGAATGTAGAAAATAGTAAAAAAAGATATCTTCCTGATTTTGGATGCACAATCCACACTCAGTTGTCTAAATTATTAAATATCTCTCTGACGTCTCTGCTGCTCTTTACCTGTATTCACCTCATTTCTACCTCTGTCTAACAGTGTGGGTGAGTCAGTCTCTCCAGACCCACTTCTCTGCATGGAAACATGAAGCCGATGTTCTAATGTCTGTGTTTACCAACATCCTGAGTCGGCGTCGTCTTTCTCCACCGTGTCACCGGGTGTCCATTTCTGTTTAAAGCCGCTCTGGAAGCAGCACAGAAGGAGTTGCAGGGTGAGGTTGAGGTTTTACCATTCCAGTTTAGGAGGAATACTTGGATTAAAATAGAGGACGAAAAGTAAGCCATGCACAGTGCTTTCCTCTCATATCCCAGGAATGTTCTAGAAATGAGTCAGTATCTCAAAAGAAGACTTGTGGCTGCACTTCTATCACGTAAATGATACTTGAGACTATTCTTGAAACAAACAAGTCGATTTGTACTGGAAACATGAGACATAAACTGACGCATGGGCATGTTTTTGTTTTTTACTGTAACTATTTACATGTGTTATCTCTGAGACTGGAAGGCTTAAGGATTATTGCAGTTATAATTGAGTGTAGTACACTCCGGTGCTATTCAAAACTTTGTGCTGTAAAAATTCCCCTGCCACACATAATCAAAATATGATGTATTCTAGAGAAATGTGTATCAAACACAAACAGGGAATGCACCAATGGAGCAAACAAAAAGAACTTTCTAAAAAAAACTAGAATTAAAATACTATATGGTATATATAAGACTATATGGTCTTAAAACTAGTAAAAAAAATAAAAAAAAATAAGAATATGCAATTAAATTCAGAAATTCAAGATAAAATGTTTTTGGAACTACATCATTTGGTTTAAAGTTTATTCTTCACCTTGGAAACAGCAGATGAGCAGCTGTACAGGAGCTCTGAATCATATCACATGGTCTTCATCAGAATTTTCATTATCAAGAAAAACCTTTGAACCTCGTCAGTTAAGCCATAATGGACCAGAGATTCAGCTGAACCTGCTGATGAAGACCATGTGATGGGATCAAAAGCTCCACAACAGCTAATAAATGGACCATGTGATAAGATTGTTTTCTCACTTAGATTAGTTGTCTTTTAATGTAGCAAGTTGGGAGTTAATATAACATGAATACAGACATTAATTGTTCGGCTTCTTTATGGCAACCATTAGCACTAAACCTGAAAACGTTCCATTACCACCCCATTTTAAAATGAGGCTCACTATACTTTTTAAACCTGCATTCATTGTTATTTTTGGCCAATGACACTGACATTATCGCCTTATAAAGTTGTACCAGTGAATGTATTAGCAAACAACAGACACGGAGCAACATTAGCATTCATTTGGAATCACGTTTCTCTCCATGTGATGAATGTAAGTCCAATATTCACTCTCCTTTTGCTGTGATATTTGATATTATCGTTTCTGTCTCGCCTACTTTTAATGTTGGTATGGTTCTTTAAATAAGCAAAGACACGTAGTTTCCTCTTAATAAATTGGGATTGAGGGTGACAATAATGCAGTCCACCCACTCTTCAGACTTGTTTTTTGTCAATTAGCTGAAAATAAAATAGACTGAATTCCTGATTTAGAAAAATCCTGACCAGGTACTTGCAAGTTCTTTGTCACCTTTGAATGAAATACTTTAAAAGCCTCCCATTACATATTTTGAGCAGTAGAAGAATAAAGCAAAAGTTCCAACAAAAGTCCAAAATCAAAAGTTCACTAAGATAAAAACTCCTTTTGGCCAAAACTAGCCTTTAATATTGCATTTTTTCTACATTAGCCCTGAAAACGAACGATTAAACTATCCTGACAGAATACATTCCAAATTCTACTTTTGTCCTGTCTAAATATTCACGGTCATGTTTTTGTGTTTTGTGCAGTAGTGTTGTTATAACACTGATGTTAACCTCCAGTCAGAGGTAGTGTTGAGATGTGGACGGGCCTGGTGCTGCGGTGAAAAGCCCCCTTTGTCTCGCAGCCTCAGACCTCGTCCAGCGTCATATTTCTAATGGCTTCTCCTGGAAGTCAGAGTGTGTGGCTGACGTAACAAGTGAAATTAAATGTCTCGCCAAAGCAGATGTTGGACAGAAGCTGGCTGAAAAGATGTGTGTGTGTGTCTGGAAGTAAAAGTTCAAACAGGAAAGGAGAGAAAAATAGGTGTGAGACGTGTGTTGGGAACCATGTGGACATTTTTCTCCACTAGCAACCAGATGGTCAGTTGGTCTGTCCAACACCAGAGCAAAGTATCTGCAACTAAAAGTTGCCATGACATTTTCTATAACTATACAGTACATTCCATTTGTTTTTTGTGACCTTCCCCTGGTCTTTACAGTTTGGAAATGAATCAAGTCATTGAAAGTCCTAATGAGAGTGTGTGTGTGTGTGTGTGTGTGTGTGTTTAGCATGGATCCAGCCCCCATTAATCATAACCAAGCCCACTTCAAATTATGCAACGATTCATGGAGACTGACAAGATGGCGGCGCTGGAAAAATGTTGCGATTTTACGGTCAGCGAACTAAATTTGCAATTTTGTTGTCAAGAAATGCAACAGCAACCGTGAAGACAAGCAGCAGTCAGATTTTGCATTATGATTATGTCAGATAATAAATATGAAAAACAACAGTGATGGTTCGTTTTAAACCAACCAACCCATGAGGTCAAGCAGCGATGTTAGTAAATCATCTGAGAGGGACGGGGCCAGACCCCATGAAGCATTGGACGAAATTCTCCAGAAAAGTGCTCCCTGTAACTAATGAGATCTGGAAAGCAGGCTTCTGTGTGTGCGTGTGTGTGTGTGTGTGTGTGTGTGTGTGTGTCACCTTGTGCTTGTGTCAGGCATTAGGTGTTAAACCCTGGATCAAAGGCTCTGGACAGCAGCGGATCTGTCTGTGTTTTGTCACTGTTTCCGTCCAGACGCCGAAGTATGTAAAGCTGCAGGTGAGGCCTGTCAGACCGGGGAGTCTTCCAAAAACAACGGGATGCTGGGAAATCCAGGAGGCGGGCAGCTGTTTTCCATCTTTAATGTATGGACACAGTGGAGCGGGGAGAGATTGAACTGTGGAAAAACCAGATCAGACAGTGTGAGAGGTGTGAGGCCTGGAAGGGAAAAGAAGAAGAATCCCAGCAGGCATTTGATGGAAAGTGACGGGCAGGATAAGTCAGTGTCAACATACACACTCACAAGGGGCAATAAGGAATACCTGACCTCTATTGACCTGAGCTGGCTAGCTACTTGTCACAAAAAAGAGGTGGAAATTACAAATCACTTTGCTAATTTGAGTCGTTTTGTTATTTTCAGTTCAAAGATTCTTAATCACAATCGCAATGTACAGTATGTAGTTCTTTTTTTTCTAAGCTAGACAACTGAATTAGCGCTTATGACGCTGTGATGTTATCCCGTTTTGAAGTGAGAAACGACAACCGGTCTTATTACAGACGTACTCGATGCAATCAGCTATGTGGTGATCTTTTTTTGATCTACATAATAAAGACAGATCCAATATGAACTGATTTTACCGTGCTGTAACGTTGCTGTTTTCCATGTCTGCAGAAAAGACAAAGAAAACAAAACATTAACCAGCTAGCTCACAACAAAAGTATTTCACATATTAGCCACGTCTGTAATAGGGCTGGTTTGCAGCTAATGCTAGAGCAGACAAGCACACTATTTAAACTATTGCTTACACTTTTGCTCTTGTGTTTTTAGTTTTGAAAAGGACAAAAAAAACCACCATCACTCTTTGTACACCAGGTATTACTCCTACTCGAGCCCTGTGCACACCGCTACAGCATGTGGAGGAATCAAGCTCGACAGGGCTAGTTATGCCTAGTTATAATTAAGGTTATAGTATACTGTAGAATCGTATTGTTTCCCTGCAGCCTGTTATATATATTTGGGTTTTGCTTGGAGTTTTATTAACCTAGAGACACTTAATAAATTGTTGGATTACTGTATGTTTTACTAAATGCTGCAAAAACTCTTAATAGAAAGAGATGTGGATTAAGATAAAAACTTTGATTATACTTAATCTGTTAAGGTTATCTGAAGGTTCTGCTTACATAGAATTTTCTTATTCAGAGTCTTAACTTAGTTAATGTCAAAATAAAGCAGTCCATGTAAACACAGTCTGTGATTTACTACAAAGCTGGAAATCTGATTAATACACACACATACTGTCGCAAAGTAACACAGCAGTCTTGGCCAAGATAGTGTGTCTGCAGAGGGATTATATAACCAGAGTAACAAAAGATGGATGTAGCTGGCAGAACAAAAAACAAAGTCTGTCATTCCAGGGGCGGTGTAATCCAATCTCTTAACCTTTAATAACCATTATGAGAACAAAACAGAAAGCAGGACCTCTCACTGCAGGCATGACACATCTGATCTATGGTGGGTTTGTTATATAAGGTCAACCGCATGTGGAAAATATGGTTCTCTGTTGGATGGTAACAGCTTTAAATGTGTCACTTGCATGTATGTCACTTAATTAAAGGAAAACCCCAACTGTGGATCCTCTTCAAATGTTATATACCATTAATCTGTAGTATACTGCGCGTTCCAATGGTTTCCCTCAGCCTTATTCAATAAGTGCTTTCTTAGATATCCTGAAATATTTTTATATATATATATATATATATATATATTTTTCCCAACTCCTTTTGATGTGTTTCCAGGTAGATTTCCCGTCTAACATTCACTTGACATCCTCAGTCTATTTAGGTTTGCAGCGGATGTCAGCTGTGCTTCGTTTGCAACTTTCTGACAAGCTGTCAAACCCCCGCCACCGGCCTACTTTTTTAAAAATTTGACTTTTGACCTTTTGATGCGGGGCCTAAAAGCCTGAGGATAGCGCACCTGCCTGCCACCCCTGAGACACACCTCCATTTAGGGGACACACAGACGCTGACTCCAAAATATCTCTGTCAACAGGTTCTTAGCATGCAAATGAATTTCCCTGAAACTTATCTCCTTGAAAGACCCTGAAGAATTTTAACTGCCTTGTAAAATATTCATAGAGGGTTTTCCCTCAGAAAACTGACACTTGCTAATAAACTCGCAGCAATGTTTAATTCTGCCAGCTGGCAAAGCTTCCTCTGTGCTTCTCTTTCTATATTCAGCACTCTTTCTGCTGCATCTTCAATACAGCAACACACACTACATTATGTTAACCTAAACATTTACACAGTGACTATACTGTAAGTGTGTTTGTACTTCAAAAATAATGTATGTAGATTTGGATATCTGGATCTGCTTTATCAACTAAGGTACATGGGCACAGTTGGTTTCCTGGTTGGTCGATACACCACTTTTGATCTATACTGAAAGATCTTGACCCAGCTACAAAAGTTTGTACACACATTCATGGTCCACAGAGTATGAATCCTAATGACTTTGGTGATTCCATAACTTTTTATCTAGCACCACCAGCAGGTCCAAATTTGTCCAGTGCTTATGATTCACCTGCAAAAACACTAATGAAATTCCCATCAGCCTCGGCAGTATTTTGTGTTTTTCAGTATTTTGTTATTTTGTATTTGCGGACATACGTGTCACCATGATTGTACCCTGTATGATTATATGTGACCAATAAACTTGAACTAGAACCCATGCAAAAAATGTTAGTATGCTAACATGTGAGCATGGTAAACATTATACCTGCGAAACATCAGCATGTTAACATTGTCATTGTGAGCATGTTAGCATGCTGGCATTAGCATTTCAGTGCACCACTATGCAGGAGTATAGCCTCATAAGCGAAGTTTCCATTCATTTTTTGTGCAAATTTTAAATGAATTTCCAGAATATCTGCAAAAGAATTAAGAGTTGGTTCCTCGAGATAAACAGTTGGTGGCGCTAATTCTCCAGACGGAGAATATAATATATATATATATATATATATCCACATTACGTATGAAATTCCATGGATGTATAAAGAGAACTGGATACAATGTCAGAGGCAGGGCCCGTTCATTCCTGAAATTCCATCCCGTGAAAGTTGCTCAGTGGCGCATAAAGCCAAAAAAGTTCGACTTCCGGGTATAAAATTACCCGGGTCTTCCGCATAGCTTCCACACTGTGCGACCCATACAGCAAGCGCACTAGTGTTTCCTTTAACCCCGCCTCCTGACCCGTCTCGGGTCCGGTCAAATGAATTTGCTTGGATTAGCTGCAAAATGTATCATCACAAAACTGAAAACAGGGCTGGTTTTCTGAGCTCCTGGACTTTTTAGAGATACGTGGTTCTCACAGGACAGCGATGCTACAAACATATGCTGAGCTTATAGAATATGATGCATTGCTGTAGATTAAACTACCTAAAAGTATAAAGAAGTTAAAATTAGCACAACCTTAAACATGCACAGCAGTAAAATGCAAGATACACATTAAAGCAGCAGTAATATTCATCCAAAAGGATCATATATATTGGTAAAACACTGACAGGAACCATTTTACTGCAGAATGAGTACTTTTATTTTTGATACTTTAAGTAAATGTTGCTGATAATACGTACATACTTGTACTTAATTAAGGTTAAGGTCACAGTGTAGTAGTGGTAGATCTGATACTTTTTCCACCACTGTGCTCTTTTAATTACGTCATTTCATTGCGCCCTCTTCTTCTGCAGTGGTTTATAGCACCTAATGAACCCACCTAATATTCACATAACAGCAGTGGTTGGGCATTCATTCGCATTTTCTTTTGCCAATGTTCTGGAAATTCATTTCAAATTTGCACTAAATTTGGCTGGAAATTTGACTTATGACGAGGAGCACTGAAGCTGTTCTGGAGGGTCGTGGTGGAACGACACCTTTATGTTGTGTTTTTCTTTCATTTTTCGCATCTAATGTCACACACACGGAACATGCACAGAACAATTCTTATAAAAAAGTTTTGAGGGTGAAAGAAATACATCAAAAGATGGATGTCTACCTCTTTCATACAATAACACCCGAGTTGTTCACACTCTCTCTTCGTTTGCCAATTCAGACACACACACACACACACACACACGCGCTCCAGCTCTTGTTACATGTGTCTGCTCTCCCAGCGCTCAGCCCTTCGGTGCAGACATTTAGCAAGTCGCCTCTGATGGAAAACTGCAGTCCGTTCACATCATTATTTCATATTTTGGCTGCGCCGATTCAAATATCTTCCACTGCCGTGACAATTGCCTTAGCAGACGGCCAGCGCTGTGCTGCACGGCCACAATGCAAGGAATCCAGACATTACCCAATATCCTGAGAGGGTCCGCGGGGATACATAGGCCTACTGCTCATCATTGCGACTGGTCGACAGGTCTGCGGTTTAAAGGCACAGGGGAGGTTTCTCAGGCTGGACATGAATGATCACATCGAAAGACATGTCAATATTTGCTCTGTAGAGAGGACTTAAAGGGAAAAATCCACTAGCTGGCATTTACACTGTTCAATATCATTCATCTGTTAGTGCATGTCTGGAACTTATTTTGTGATTAGATGTTAAAATTCAGTTTTCAGTGCACCAAAGTACCCTCAGCCGACAACAAGAGAAGGAAGACAGTCAGATTTGCAACCCTTAACTGCATTGCATTCTGGTTTATTTTCTGATAAAAGAAAAAGGTGTCTCCACCACTTCATCCTAAAAAATTTATTCCTGGATAATTGTTAAACAGTGGTGAAAAAGGGCAGGTTTAGAATGAAGCCCTTGCTGTTATCTTGAGGGCCAAATCCACAACAAAACGGAGTCTTTACTATCTTTAAAGGATAATTGCAGTTTGTTGTTACTTTCATGGTTTTGGCTATCGTGCCTGTCTTTAATAATAACATGGTACACACCAAGTTAATTTCGGAGTTCTGGGAACACAGTAACAGCACCATGTTTCCACATCTCAGCAATTACTTTGTTATCATAACTGATGGAAATGATGGCCCAAACTTCAAAAATAAGACCCAAATTGCAATAAATCAGAATTATTCTTTAAAGCTGCATTAATCAATATTTTTACATCAACAATGGATAATGACTGTGTGTAATGTGAAAGGGTTCTCCTCTGACAAACCCACAGAGAATGTTCACCCGACTCTGCCGCTCCCTGCAGCTCTACATAATGTTTTAGCGCCTTTCAGCTCTTTGTTTTGGTTTTATGATCCGCAATTTTACTGTTTTGGTTCACTCTCACTGCTCTCATCAACCTTGTTTCCAGCAGGCAGCAGGCAGACACAGTTAGAGACTAGCTGGTGAACATAGTGGAGCATTTAGCAGCTAAAGATCAAGATATTTCCCTCAGGAGTTGGTGGAAACCAAAACGGAGCAAAGAGGAGAACACAAATACAACTCCAAATGAATGTTAATGTTGAACAATGTCTGCTGGATGTGTAAAGTGCAACTGCTTGCTAACCTTTTAGCTAGGGGTGTAACGGTACGTGTATTCGTCCTGAACCGTTTGGTACAGGACATTCAGTTTGAGCAACTTCCTCGGTTCGGTACGCCCTGTGACCCAAACAATTACTGTCAAAGTAATCTATTTATGTCGACTACTCGCATGCACAGAACAGAAATTCTGTTCTGCCCTGTATAAACGAGCGCAAGCTGCAGTTGTTCAGGAATTATCAACAGGAGTCATATAATGGAGCATTAGTGACTGACTAACATACTGAATACTGACAGTATTTGAGTGCATTAACTGTTATAGTAAGAATTATCGTCAATGAGCCACTGTTGAATGTTAAAATTTTCAAAATAAATGATGTGTTTTTTTCCCTGCTGTACTGAAAACCTACTAAACCATAACCCCAAAACCAAGGTACATACCAAACGGTGAATTTTGTGTATTGTTACACCCCTACTGTTAACCATATCAACTTTATAACAACAGTTGCCATGGGGACAACAGTTGAAAATTAGCTAACACTGGCACATTTACAGTGATGTTGATTAATATGCATTGTCCCTGAAAATAAATACATTTTTTAAATAGAAGGTGATAATATATCACTGTTGCGCTTACAGCGTATTCTGTTGCCCTCAAGTGGCCAAAAAAAATCAATTAATGCTTCTGTAAGAACAGAAAAACACTTTGTAATATATCAGAGTGATGTTGTCAGGTTGAGCCGTTTAGGCAGCAAGGAGAGGACCCAAAATGCAGACAGGCGAGGAGGCTGAATAGTCCAAAGATTTATTAACTCCAAAATGAACTCACAAAAGAACTCAAGAACTGACGGGGGCGACAAAGACAGGAAATAAACAGCACACAAGGAAACAAGAACAGTAATTTCAAAATAAAACAGGAAACACAAGACCAAAAAACACACAAGTCCACCCTAGAGTCCTTGGGATCATGACAGATGTCACATCTCCTTTTGAACAATTATCTAGGAAAATACATCTCTAAGCCACACAAACCCAGAAATGTGAGATGCCTCACCAATAGCTACTTTCTTAACAGTATTTACGTGTTAAGATGGTTTCCCTTTATGCCTCTATGAAATATATTGTGATGGAGAATGACAGTCAGTCAGGTTGAACGGCCAACTTCTGCAGTACAGGAAGGGAAAGTAACAGTAAAAAGTAATGTTTGAAAGCCTTACTGAATGAGGTTTGGTCCACTTCCATGAAAATGTTTGGAAAAGTTGTGCATGAGTGTATTCATAGAAGCTTCTGCAGGGCCACTGCAACTGAATGTTCTAGTGTTGGTGCTAATGTACGCAAACAGGCACATACTGTATGTATGTGGTGTGTGTGTGTGTGTGTGTAGGAATGTAAGACAAAGAGCAGATACCCCCCACCAGCTCTCCTGATGTCTGAGCCAGCTGGCTGACCCTCTCCCTCTCCCTCCACCTCACACTGCTAACCTGGTGCCCTTTTACTGGTGTCCTTTCACCCCCCCTCACACACCTCACACACACACATACACACACATCTCAGGGGAGTCGTACTACTTTAGCGTCGGGTGGTGGCGGTGGTGTGGACGGTTTCCAGGAATCACACTCATCCCCTTCCCTGCCCTCTTATCCTTAACTGATTTTCCATTTTTCACAGCTAGTCTGGAAAGTGTGAGTAAGCATTTCCTGTGGAAAATAGTATTTTTTTAACATAGTAATTTGGCTTCTGCAGCCGTGCTACTGTTAACAGACAGATGAGAAACAGCAGGACAGTGGAGATGTGAAGAGAAAAGAAAAGGTCTGTGTCATCTGTAAGATGACAGATCTGCATTTAACTTTCCTCACTGTTAATAGAGGCACAGGGAGGTGGGGGGGGCAGTGGGCAGGTCAGGGTCTCTGCAGCTCAGGGTCAAAGGTCAACGTTGTGAGGATGCTGCACAAGGTCTGCACTATAAAAAAGATATTTATGGAGCCGTTAGCCTGAGTGAGGCATTAGCTTGCAAAGACACAATTAGGACACATGGGTATGCACAATCACAGATAGTGAAGACAAGACAGAAGTAAGTGCACACACAAGCACTTCAGCAGTGCTGCTGTTCGCTGCACTCCTATCACTGAGCTGAAGACGAGCCGTGAGAGTTTCTTGCCTCAGTACCTCCAGGGATGTTCATCACCCAGTTTCACCATGTTCCACCTTATCACCAACAGATAAACACATGAGAGTAAAATAAGCATTCAGTCTCACCTGCCAACCCAAAATAAAGAGGTAGAGGCACGAGAGGGTTGAAAGCAGAGCAGAACTGCCACAGGTGTAAACTGTTCTCCTCGGCACCTCACAGGCGCCAGGCTGATATGTTCAGGCTAATCTCATCGCCCTATAACCTATTATTACAGTTTAGAGCAGGAGCGATTTAATGCTGCAGAAAAATGCTTTGTTGAATCAACCGTGAATCTTTGTTTTATTGCCGCCACCACACGATGTATCCAAACACACACACACACCTACACCTACAGTAAATACAGCGAGGGTTCAGTGAAACTTGCCCGTCAGTGTTGTTCTACTGTAAATGCAGACGCACATGTGCATTCAGTCTGTCACTGCTGCTGACATGTTTATCATCAATAGCAATGTTCTGAATGCATGTTCACATTCCTGACCTTGACTCACCTTCCACTGCGCGGATACTCTGGTTTGTGGAGCAGGTTACAAAACAGTAGACACAATTACAGAATAATCTGGTCAATAACAAACGGACAGAAGGGATTGAGAAAGAGATTCCCCCTTATATGTGAATGACAATGTCAAGCTGAGGGGCTGTTATTTTTAGTAAATGCACTAATGTCATGCAGGTTAATTCTGGCATGGAATGGCAAAAAGGGAGCAGGTCCTGCTGACTTTTACAAAACAATTAACTTTCTGCATCATTCCTGGTTTCCACATCCCATGATTCAGAGTGGGGACTTCTGGCACAACTTTACCTACATCCAAGGTGCAAGGAGAAGGGAAAAAAAGTCAAAGAACAACTTTTTGCTAGCGGCACTGTGAGGTTGTGCTTTGAACTAAATGCTAACATCTGCTGATGTGTAGTATAATGGTATAATGTTTATCATGTACACCATCTTTGGCGTGTTAGCACTAAACACAAAGTACAGTTGAGGCTGATGGGAATGTATATTGTTTTGCAGGAATTTGGTCATAAACCAAACTACTGGACAAATTAAAAATATGACCTGACGATGGCGCTAGATGGAAAATTCATCCTGAGGGGGACATGAACGTCTTTACCAAATTTAATGGCAATCCATCCAACAGTTGTTGAGATATTTCACATAAAACCACAAATGTCAACCTCATGGTGGCACTAGAGGAGAAGTCATGGGATCACCAAAGTCAGTAGGATTCATCCTCTGGGAACCATGAATGTCTGTACTAAATTAAATGGCAATCCATCCTAATAGTAGATGAGATAATTCAGTGTGGAGCAAAGTGGTGGATGGATGCCACGCCACTAGTATGACTAAAAATTCAACAGCAACATTTCTTTCCAAATCAGTGTCCCATTACTCTGGATAATCCACAGCACACACTGTAACGACGTTTACATATGTAATCAGGGTTTTATAAATGAAAGTGAACCTGGAACAATTCATGGTCACTGGGCGGTGAAGTTGGACTCACAAGTGTTATTAAATTGGTATAATGCCCGAATGCCTGACCCGAGGGTGACAGTCAAATGGTTTCAGGTTCCTTTTTTTGCTTCTCCGTGTTCACAGGAGAACAGATCCATGTACCTATTGGTCAACATCATGGAACATATTGCTGAAGTTGTCAAAATAGCTGGAAAAAAAAAAAAGAATAATTCTGACACACTACATTTTTTGAGGTGTCCTGGATGCTGACACACGACACGGGACAAAACTAGCAATTGTCATGTCCAATGCCCCACATCCATTGGGTCGTGGCCATTATTGGGTTGATATTGTGTAGCCTGAATTCAACAGTAGTAGTGCATCATTCACTGCAGAAGGAAACATTTCAATGGAATGGCAAGAGGAGATATACATTTATTTTTACTGCATATTTGTCATGTGACAAAGAAGGTGACTTGCAATTGGAGCCAACAATTTAGGTAACAGCCTGTGTTTGCCTAAATGTTCTGATGAACTCTTATTATGAAAGAATGAGGTCATGAACATGTTTATTTAGCACTGTTACGTGGAGTTCAGTAAATACTGAGCACTGATTTAAAACATTAATTAAACCATTTACTGAAACCATGTTTCAATTGTCTCACCATGCAACTAACCAATCAAAAACGATGACACAAGCCATAAACAAGGCCTTATGTAAGTTAATGAAGATGTTGTGCCTCGGCCAAGGCATTTATGACCTCTCCTCCTCTTTGGCTTTCCCACTACTAACATACTTCTCTCCTGGTATCGAGAGCAGTGTGGCAACATACTAGGTCTCTGTTACAGTCCGACCGTGTCATCACTGAGGTTATAAAGGTCTAATTAATAGCTGTCACAGAGAGAAGAGCAGTCGGAAAACACAGCCCCACCTGCAGCACATTCTGTACTTTATGGTTGTTTTTCAGGCTGAGGAATGACCTTCCATCATCCAGCACAGACAGATAGTACAACACCGCCTTCAAGTGCTGTTGGAGGTTAAGAGTTATGTACACATTCATGACTGTGCCAAATGGTTGTAGCGTAAATAGTGATTAAATTAATTTCAGTACTACTGTTACGCAGTGATTCCCAGTAATGTTTGTAGAGTAGCTCAACTACTTTGGGAAAAAAAATAGAAATAGCAATTTGATTTGATTCATATACACATATTGAGTCAGCTGTAACACCTGGACACTACATGTTGCAATTAAGAGTGCATGAAAACTAGTTAGCAAGCTAGCAGAAAGGTCTAAACAGTTAGCTAAAAGTAATGGATAAACAGTTCAAATATTTAGCTAAAAGTAATGGATAAATGGTTTAAAACTAAATGTAATGGATAAATGCTTGAATAGTTAGCTAAAAGTACTGGATCAATGGTTTAAATAGTTAGCTAAAAGTACTGGATAAATGGTTGAAATAGTTAGCTAAAAAT
Organism: Macquaria ambigua; assembly: GCA_008360985.2. Classification (NCBI taxonomy): domain Eukaryota; kingdom Metazoa; phylum Chordata; class Actinopteri; order Centrarchiformes; family Percichthyidae; genus Macquaria; species Macquaria ambigua. Next base: position 60,042 of record VMKM01002116.1, on the reverse strand, counting down.
AATGGATAAATGGTTTAAATAGTTAGATAAATGCAATGGAAATGTCTGAAATAATTAGCTAAAAGTAATGGATAAACTGTGAAATAGCTAAACATAATGGTTAAACTGTTGAAATAGTTACATTAGCTAAAAGGATAAACAGTGAAAAAGTGAACTTAGCTAAATGGATCAATGGTTGAAATAACTGAAAGTAAAAGACGCAGAAAATGGCTGAAATAGATAACTTAGCTAAAAGTAATGGATAAATAGTTCAAACGTCCAGCTTCTGCCACTAGTGAATAGTGTTAAATTGTATCCAGTTTAATATCAGTTCAAATGAGTGTATTTGAAACATGATGGGTGGTGTTGATGAAGGGGTACTATGGGGTTACGTCAGACAACAATGGTTGGCAGCCACTGCTTTAATTTATGTTTATTTGTGTTTATGGCCTCAAAATAGAGAAATACGAGCTAATCAGGTGCACCCAAAGGTAGCATGGGTAGCATAAGGTCATAGTGTAGGCTCAAATCAGAACTTTAGTTCTTTTTTTTTTTCAATTTGTGTTTTTCATTCCATAGGTTGTATAACTGTTTCTCAGGTTAGTTATACAACCCCCGCCTTGAGCTGCCACATGAATATTTGGTTTTGATGGACTACAAAAGGGAGCTGCACAGTAAAGGTTTAAGTGCTAGCAGGCATGCAGTCTGTTCAGATGCTTTGCCTGTTTTCCCAAGGTGAGGGAGTTGGCTGAATGCTAAAGGGGCGTAGATTTCACCTTCAGATATTCAGTCTTCACAGATTTGACAGAAGGAACTGAGTGACAGGCAGTTTATGTTTAAGAAGACTATGTTCCCCAAGGTTTGACGCTACATTTGCCCGGAGGATTGCAAGTTATCTTTAGAAGACTGACTTTGAGATCACTGATATTGGAGTCCAATTTGATCATAGTTTCTTCAAGAAACACATTTACATGAAGAATCTGTCCAGCACAACAAGCAGGCTTGTAACCAGAAGGTTGTCAGTTTGATCTCTGGACAAGCAGTGTCAGTCTGGGTGGAAGAACAAGATAATCAGGTGCACCTAAAGGTAGCATATGGTCAGAGTGCAGGCATTGCTACACATTTCAGTTATATTCTTTGAGTTTTGACTATCAGCAATTTGTCTTTTTCAATCCATAGGTTGTATAACTGTTTCTCAGGTTATACAACTGACCTGCCTTGCCTTGAGCAGTTAAAAGAGCAGTGCTTGTGTCTTTAATTACCACTGATGAAGTATCTTGGGCAAGGTGCTTAACCCCCATTGCTCCCATTTTGGAGCTGCACAGTGGTCAACAGATCAGACTGTATATGCATGGGGCAGCTTTAAGGATTTAAAAAAAGTGCTTTTTTTTCTGGCTATGTGTCATCTTAAGGGGCTTTTATTACATACCACTGTAACTGAGGCCCAGTCTAGCAGCCACCACCATGGCTGAAAGGTGAGCACATGAACAAAGTGCCATTAGATGCAGTACCAAAATCAAAGTCAGTAAGATTCAGTTTGAGGATTCCAAGTCCAGACTTCTCTCTTAAAATACTAAATCAGTTTTTGAGGCTTTAACAAGAAGTTAAAGCCCCAGTAACTGATAAATGTGGCACCGTCTCAAAATTTAAGACCTATACTTACTGACCTATACTTTTAAGACATCAATAAGATATTTTATGGCCTTATATTTTAAAAATCTAATTCAAACCCTTATAAGACATTTTAAAGATCCGCGGATAACCTGGGTGATGCAGTGACTACATAGTGGGATAGTTGGTGAAGTACAGTACCGTAGCTGGCGGGCTAACATGCTAGCCAGAAAAACATGCTAGCGCTAGTCAGTCACATTAGCTCTCAGTCAGCCTAGCTCTGTCGCTAACGGGACAATTATTTCAGACAGTTTATTCAAGAGATGTATTTGTGCCATGGACTCTTGTCTCATAACTGTCTGCTAACCATTCCTCTTTTGTGGAGCAGTTCAAATACTGTGACAGAGAGGACTTGTATGAAAGTGGATGGTGCCAGAAGGCTAATAAGTTACGAGCTCTCCTTTCCCTCAAAGGTTACCACTGTTAAGACAGCTAGCTATTGGTCAAAAAATTTGTGCTACTACTTTGCTCTGTGAGCGAATACACTGATTGCAGTTCCAGTGACATGAATTGATTTTGCCGTGAAATTTGGCCATTTTAAATGCTGGAGCGACTGACAGGTGGCTTAGAATCCGGCGTGTTGTTTGTCACTTGCTTGTACAGCCTCAACTCCACCCAGAACTCATGCATGTTTATTCTGAAAATTGGCCTTTAAAACCACTCCTGATTGCCTTGCTCAATGCCACTGCACTGGTTAAAGCAGGAAAAGTTTAGTCATTCACTTTCCCCATAAAATAATATTAAGAAAAAATAAGAAATACTATTCCACAGCAGAGAGACGGCCAGCCCAGGTCGTCTTGAACTTTTCTGGGAAACAGAGCAAGCCGTCTAGCGGGCTACTGCTGAGCAGGCATTCCTCAGAGCAGCTGAAACACAAAGACAGAGAGGGAAAGCGTCTAGGAAGGAAACTCTCCTGACTTCATTTGCGCTGGAGTGGCTGTATTTGAGATTGGGCGTCTCCAGAATGGGGGACTCCCTTCAGAAAATACAACCAGATGGCTCGGCCATCTAGCTGCTTTTGAAGTGTCCCTGTGTATGTGCATGTGCATGTGTGTGTGTGTGTAACCCTGGGCGTTGCCATCTAGACACACGTGAATATTATTTTCTCAGACCAAAGCAGTCTGCTTTACTGTAAGTGTGGGAGCAGACTTGAGAGGGGGAGCCAGAATCAGACTGGCTGGGATCCTCTGGACTCCTGCTGAAAACAATTAACTGCAGCAAGAAGCCACTTAAAGAAGTCTTTAATTAACCAGTCTAATCATTAAATTATTATAATTAAGGTCTTAATCATCTAAATCTGTCTTCACCAACATCTTTGCAGTGTTTTCTTCAAGTTATAATTTATAAGATGTGTGTTTCCTGGGTTTGCGTTGTTTCTTGTTTTGCGGGTGGTGCTGCTGTGACGTCTTCTTCTGGGGAATTTATGGTGGAGTAGGAAAGCAGAAAGCGTCTCTTAGTCTTTACAGACTTACTGAGTTCTTTGAAAATACTTTGATCGAGTCAATCCTGTACAGTTTACCCAAGAGAGTAACCCACAGTTCACAGAAATTATAATGCTAAAAATGGGTTTGACATGGGAATTCTGCAAGTATCCAAGAAAAAGAAAAAGCTGGCAAAAACACACATTTAACAGAAATCAAAGTCGATGGCACCAAATGAGGATTTTTATTCACTCTTTCTGCTTTTGTAAAATCCTCATTCAAAGGCCAGAGGCTGCAAATAATCTCTTCTCCAGCTCACTGAGCAAGCTATCTTTCTTTCTCTCTTGTCTTCTTTCCACGTGGTTTCAGTTCTGGCAGGACGTTTGACATAACTACAGCAGCTGCTGTGTCAGATACTTCCGTTCATGGAGATTAGTCTTTCTTCAAAGTGTTCCTCCATTTATACAGGGCTTTCTGCAGCAAAGCAGTGGAATAATCGAATCCTACAGGTCACAGCAGAGGCCGCCGGTTCAGTCAGGGTGTACAAAATACAACGCTAGCCTTGAAAAAAAAGTGTTAAAAGTGCCTGACAATCGGGAGTAATAAAAGATACAAAGCTATATATGACCATTGAAGTGGATTCTAAACAGATTTTAATGCTGCATCTTTGATATATAGAGTTGTATTAAAGTAGAGAGTATTTATCTTGTGTACACACACACATGCACACTATCTCTCCTCTTGTCTTGGCTGTGACAGAGCAGTTTAAGACAAACAGCACATCAATATTGGCATCATAGCACCCTGGCCTGCTCAGTTCCTATTGTCATATATATAATATAGAATATTTATTTAAAAATATAATGGCCCCTATAGCTTTAGTTTAATAGAAGCAAGTCGTACATTTTCTTCTACTCAGGATTCTTACGCACCCAAACTCGTCCCAGACCTTAACTACTTTTAATTAACACAAACTCATCTCGATGTAGCAATCATTTTACAGTAACACGTATTAGAGAATTTCAATCCGCAGAAAAGGAGTATGAATTTAAACGTTTGGTGCGATTTAAGGCATGTATCTGGGGTTACGTGTCTCTATGTAAGCCAGTTGTAGAATCTGTAGTCTCACATCTGCAGCTCATTTCAGGGTGGTAATTTTCAGGCTGCAGCGTCTGATGGGGGAGCGTAGCACTGGACCATCACAGCATCCAGCTCTCTGTTTATCTCTGATTCTCAAACAAAAGCCTCCCAGTTCCTGTCCGCTTAGCGGCTCAAATCCACAATCTACTCCCCCAAACCGCTCTCCCCTTTCCTTTTCCTCCTCTCCTCTTTTACTGCCAAGATGTGATCCCTCTCCTTCTGTTTACTGTGTAATGACAAAGATCTATGTTCTCATGTGACTGAGAGAGCTGTGTTTCCTGACAAAGGCGAGTAAACCAACAGGGCCAGATTAATTAGCCACAGGCTGGAGAGCACAGTCACAGGAGCGTGTTTTCTCTTTGCCCTCTGGGCCTGAACACATGCTGACTGGGAAACACATTTTGTTGTTGGCGGCTCACTAATACTACACATGTTTGGTTGACAAATGATTTCTTTATCCATGGCACACCCAAGTGGTGAATAAGTGCAACTGAGCTTATTGTTGGACATAGTGTATTTTCCTAAATCCATAGTCTTGATTTTAACTGGAACAATTTCAGCTGAAAACAACATTTTGTAGTGAAATTCACAGACCTTTTTAGGAAATGTCCCCAATTTGATAATAAGTTAATAATAATAATAAGTTTTATACTATAAGTCTGAAAGGCAAGTATACAACCAATTAAGAGCTCAGGGGGTACTTAGGCTGTTTAAGGTCTCACACACACTTTACACATCATTTTTATTTTTTCAGTTTTAATACTTGTGACAATATACTGGTTTTGGCTTCCTACTAGTTTACTGTAACTTCTTGAACCCTACTGACCCCCAAATTCACTTTAAAGCCCCTCAAAACTTGGGTTCCAAGCTTAACTTTTTCTTAATTACATTAAATATTCATGACTAAATAAGCAAAAATCCAAGTTAAAGTTTTGACAAAACATCTTTAGCTATCATTTATTAAGAGTTGAACGCTGAAAAACTCAGCCTGGTAACATAAACAAACAACTCCGCAACCGTCATCACATTTGAATTCAAATGTTGCTTAATTCTGATTGGTGCAAGGAAGTCCTCTTTTTCCAACTGAGGTCCAAACTCTTCAAACCAGTAGGAAGAGCCTAAACAAAAGCACATATATGGAGATTTCTCATGTGAAATAACCAAAACAGTTCAAAATAAAAATTCTGCTATGTTTGTCCGCACAACATCAATCTGTAATGATGGACCTGCTGTAAGATCAATGGAGTTAAGGCCTGAGGATATGTTGTAATATCGTACATCAATCATGTACTGTTTTTGGTTTGTTTCTACAAGAATAAGGGCAGCAGACAGACTGACACCACCATGAGGACGTACAGTCCAGCTTACATGTACTCAGGTGGCAGGACATGAAAACACGTGTGAATGTCCTTTGTATGAAAGCCAGATTCATGCAAAAACATGAGGGCAACAAACACATCCACAGTACAATTTATTCAATAAATCAACACAATTATCATATTCAGAGCAACACTTCTGTACAGTTTAAGAAGATAAATATTTATGACACATTTTTGTGGGATGACTCATCAGTTTTTTGTAACACCTCAAACAGATAAATCAGTGTGTTCTGAACATTGGAGCAGATTAAACCTGACTTTAATATTCACTAATAATATTCACTTTAATAAGACAACACTTGAACTGAGAGAACTGCCAGTGCTATTTACTCTGACCAACCAGGAGGAACGTTTCAAAACAAACCAACCATTCATTTGTTCAACCTGAAGTTCAACATTCCTATTTTGGAGCCAGGTCCATTTCTCATCTTAGATAACTGGACATTCCCTGCATGCCTGCCCTCATCTCCTCTGCTTTTTCCAGACCCTTCAGTGGACTTAAAGTCCTGTGAAACAAAGCATGTTTTGTATTGGTTATTTTAAGCCATAAATAGAAACCCCATCTGTACCAGGGTCAGATTTTAACTAGTGTTAAAGGGAACGCTCCATGGGAAGTAGAGATCTGTGCTTCAAGATTATTTACAGGCTAAGAGTATAATAAACCGGGCTGCATTTTTGTAGCTTTAAAAAAATGTCAAAATATCTTGTAATGATGGAAGATTAGTTTCCAGGAATTTATATTTTGATTAAACAAACTGCAACAGCCTGGCACATTAATGGAGTGCAGCAGACGAGCTCCATGTTCAGGCCAGCATCGTGCAGCCCGGGCACGTTCAGGGAGAGAGCCAAATGAGGGGAGTGAATTGAGAGATTTGGACGAGGGTCCGAAAGCATGAAAGATTGCTTTTGAATGCTTTGTAAAGATCTGTCAGACAAACAGTAAAACACACAGGTGCAGACCTCCATGAGAGCTGACAGATGGCCTCTTGCTCTTTAAAGCTGCACAAGGTAACTGTGCCTGCTGGCACCTCCCGATAGAAGCAAAAGGTTTTGAAAATTGTGAACTTAAAACACCCAGAAATCCTGAAGGGCGACGTCAGTAAACTGCACATGGATGGTGTTCTGCTTTTTGTGGATAAATCATTTGCTCACTGCTATTTTGATGTTTGTAATTGATAAGGGCTAGGACTAAAGGACTACACCAGTGTTTTTGCATGTTTTACCCCATTTACTACATGACATACACTGTACATTACTACCAGATATTTTGAAAGCACACCATAAGATTTGATGGGACAACCTCCGGACGGGGACCATTGCTGCCTGTCATTCATGAATGCACCAAGCTGTATGACAGTGTTATAATTTTTTTAACTCTCAAATATCAAAATCGGTACCAGCTTTGGTTGGGTTCTAATGATTATGTAAGTTTCACAAAACCTAAAATACTGAAGAAGAATTATCCTCAAACAAGTTTTAAGACTCTGCAAGTTGATTAACACCGCATGCTGCAATAAATGTGAGTAGAACTAGGAGAAACACATTAATGATTCAAAGAAATGTAAATCCAAGAAACACATGGTATGCTTTGAAAAATGTAATTAATGTTAAGTACATTTTTTTTAATTGCGTAAAAAGTATCTAGGCAGTTCAAGGGCTAAAATATGTACAAACACAGACTAAATGAAGGTCCTGTAGTTATAGAGCACTGTACCTTGCTTAATGTTTTTATGCAATATCGTCATCAGACTCAGATAAGGAGTGCATTAATACAAAGTAGGATAAACAGTGGTGTGCTTTGGTTTCTCCTGGGCTTGTCTACCCTTGGATTGAAATGTACTGGCAAGGTGTTGTCCTTTAAGTTTGAATTTTCACTTCCTTTGGGTGAATAGATGTCCATACCCGCCAACAAAATGTCATTTGTGCAAACAAAGCAAGACTAGAACGCAAGCCCACTTTGTGATTTAGGTTGATGAAACAGTATTATTTTCCACATAACATTCTGGCCCAATGCAGCTTTAATATGAGCAAAGGCTGAGTATCCTGAATTACTTAAACAAAGTTCCCTGTTAAAGACAGAATGTGCGTTCCTGTACGAAGATGTCTCCACGGAGGTGACAACAGCAGCATCAAATTAAGATCACCAGGCAGAAAAAGAAAGAAAACAAAGAGGGCGGCAGAGAAAATAAACCAAACAATCTGATTTATGTCTTGGTCTGAGGGGAAACAGAGTTAGAGGAGATAGAGATCACACGTGGACTAAAACATACAAGCATGTGTACCCACAAACAAACTTCATCTTGTAATGTGCTACCTCATGTATTTAGAGTGTAACTCCACCCTCAGATTCTGCTAGAACCCTCTCTCTAAGCAAATTTAAATAATGCAACGAGTGAGGGAACAACACCTGTAGGAGGCGTGGCTACGTAGTGTGTGGTCAGGAGACATGGGGGCAACTGACTGACGCTGATTAGAGTCTTTTTTTATATACATTTCATGACATAGACAGGTCCCAACCGGTTGACTTTATGGCAGCATTGGCCTCGCAGGTTCTGGGCTGATTTGAAATAGTAGATGGCGTGTGGAGCCATTTTCAACCCATGAAATGCAGATTTTTATACATTTGACTTCAAGAAATGTCAATATTAACACCAGCATTGATGTGTTTCATCACAGTACAGTACATATCATTTAGTTCACAGCTCAAAATATGTTTAAGTGTGCAGTACCTCTTTAACTTATCTTCCAGTGTTCTGGTGTCAAGGATTAAATCATGTTCAGTTTCAGACAAAAAAATCAAAAAGCAGATATTTAGCCTGATTCAACCTGCATGGATAAATAAAAGTTAGTCATAGGTCATGTCAACTTAGAAGAGAGCCAATGAAGCAAACTAAAGCACTTTATGGAATTCATCAACACTTCCTTGACCTCCTTCTAAAAATACTAAGGCATCGCTGAGCTCCCTCTCTATAAGCACATTTAGTGGAGCAACAGACACAAAGCTATAAATAGGCAGCCAGGATCACTGCTTCCTTGAGACTTCAGCGTCTGTATCAAACAAAGGCTGTCGCCAGGCGCGGCGTGTGAATCACAGGAATCTGAGATGAAGTGAAACAGCATCTGGAGAGTGTCACTCTGAGTGCTGCTGTGACAGCAACACTGCTTGGTATTCCTCTGGATATTACTAAAAAAAAAAAAAAAAAAACTAAAACCCTTGTTTATCCAGGGAATGTTGACTGAGCACGCACGCAATGTTTCATTTCACATTTTAACTGTTACTCAGCATTTACAGTACACGGCTGGGAGTTTACTGATTTGCATGCATTTTCCCGGCAAATCCAGGATTCAATCCAGCAACCTTTAGTTGCCTCCGTTGCCAAAATCTATGCCATTTGTCTTCTTCTTCACCTTGAGCTCTGACACATGTTCTCTAGTTCAAGTAAATACCCATCTAAAATAATCTATCTCTAATATTAGAAGCCCGCTCTTCTCTTGCAGTGCAAGTTACGCTTCCATTTACTTAAATGGCAAACATTAAATGCTATTTAAGACTTTTATCGCTGCAATTTATAGTTAAGATTATATAATGGTGCCTCCATTGGCAACACCAAACCCTAGCTTAAAAATAATGTTCACACAGCGTGCTCATGTTTACCAACCAAGAGGGGGTCACCAGTGAGGAGTTTGGATTTCTATTTTAGGGTTATTATTTCCTGTCAGCAGGTTAAGTGTCCAAATCCAACCAGCAGGTTTACATTCATACTATAAAACAATACATATCAATAAAGAGATTAAGGATAGTTCATAAGGTTAGGTATCCTGACTTTGCTAAAAGCCAATGATCACAGCAAGTGTAGACAGGGTGTTAATGGTAACATCAAAGACATTTCCTGTTGCCCCAGAAATGTTTTCCATCATTACTGGCCCTGCTCCTGTCTGTGTATATAACACCACATTGCATTAGGCTTAGTTAGTGATCTTTCTTGTGAATGCACGTAAATCAAAACTCAAGTCAAACTAATGCCGGGACCAGTCTACACTCATATTATTGCTTCTCAAAATGGTCACTGCGTCAGATTAGGTGATCAAAAATCATAAATTCCTTCCGTGGCTTGGCCAAGACACATGGCAGACTACACGACGGACCCCACCAATAACAGCTCACTGTCTTTCACAACTTGATCTGGAAGGGCATGCCAAGGACCGACTTCCCCAACAACATCATCCTTCTTTCACTCATGTTTACAGTTGTGTATATATATGTTAAGTGGTATATGTATATATTGTCCTTTTCTCCTTGTTTTATGTTTGTTTATATTCCTGTGTCTTTCTAAAACTCAATAAAATGCCAATCACAAAAAAAATGGTTTCTTTTTTTCACGTTATTAAAAATGCTTAATAAAAAATGGAAATGAACAAATGTTACAGAACCCTCGGCCCGTCCTCAAGGCACACCTGGGTGCCGCAGTACACACTTTGGGAACCACTGCATTGTTGGACTGATATCCTGTAGTCTGATCCTGGCATTAGGTGTATACATTCCAGTTCTAGTGATGGAAATTGCTTACTCTCCTAACTGCTGAAGGTGTTTGCATTATATTAACTCTTTAACCTAGTTAAAATCCAATTGTTAGCTTGAGTGTAAACACAATGAATGACTATTATTTGAGCAAATGCAGCACCTAAACAACTCCAATAGAAGAGGTAACTTTTAACGTGCAAGTCTTGAGGTGGAAAGTGCTATTTTGAAAAGAAGCATGTGAAAACATTGTGCTTATCACTAAACTGTGTATCTATTATTATATCTAATAAAGTGGCACCTTTGCTGTGTTTTTCTCAGACTTGTGCAGCAGCTCTATTAGTCTTCAGTCTTTCTTTGAGCATTGATCCAACTCCTCCTCCAGGCGACACTCACTGATAGCAGAGGTAGCTGATGATGAGTTTTGGTATGTTCAGTTGACCTATGACCTCCAGAGCTCTGGTGCCCAGCTTTTTCCTCACTGCCAACCTGCTGAGCTGCTGCAGACTCATAGGAGTGGCTACAGAAAGGAAAAGAGTTAGATATAAGTGTTTACAATATATCGTGCAACAGTGAGTCATGGGTCTGGAAAATGGATTGCAACATCAAGTAGCTAAAACTTGGCCTCAACCGGCCTGCAAACTGGATGTATGAGTATTCTGAGTGAGATTGGTAACTAAATGTAACTATGGCTTTTGGAAAGTACTATATGATATCATAATATAATTATTCTTTTAATATAAATACGCATTTAGGAAACATTTTCAACTGTTTTCTATCTTTATTTGTTTGTATTTAAAGTCTAAAAACTGCTCTACATTCCTTGCTTCACACTGTGCTCCACTTTCTATATAAAGCTCTGTCACCAGAATAAAGAGGTGTAAATCATCACCTTCTCAAAAGCATCAAGTTACAGTGGCTAACCTATACGTGACCAACTGTATATACTGTATGAGCATCCTGGTAAACAACAGGTGGCATCTGTGTGAGACTTCCTGGAGGTGAAAAGCAATCCTTGCTTGCCATCTGCTGGTGCTATGTTGACACTACACCGTTGCACAAGATTAAAGGCAACTACTACAAACTGGTAGATCTAAATAGCAATGTTTGTTTTCCATGCAGCCCTGACTTTTGTGAATAGCTTACTCTCATAAAACTGTAGGCAGGCTGCAGAGGGAGAGCCTGGCGCAGTGTAATCGGCAGGTCTCCTGTCGTGCTGATCTCTGGCGTAGATGTTGGCCCCGAACTCCACCAGTGTCTCTATCATCTCAACTCGCATGTTTTGAGCAGCGTGGTGCAGCGGAGTCTCATGTAGCCTGGTGGCATTCACTTTAGCACCTAAAAGGAAAAGGACATTAACGTCAGCTCCTGAAGGATAAGGCTGGTTTTTCTTATTGTAAACAAATCTCATTAAAAGATCAGAACCAACAATGTGTTAGTCCGTCTCTCTATACTTTCTGACTTCCCTACCCTGTCTGTGGTTTTCAGCCCCAAGCCCATTGGTTCCTACTGAAAAAAACAGCTCACAAATATACAGTTTCATTTTTAAAAAAGTCACTGTGGTTTTTATCAAATGTTACTCAAACAGGAGGAAATAGTGCATTTGTTGGGGACTATTTTCAATGGCGGATTAATCCACATTTGGTCCTCTAGTGAGTATTTCTGGCAGCAGGATGGTGTATTTGGGAGTGAGTCAAAATAAACTACATTGTGTGTTGATAATAATCAGCCAGTGCAACAGTCACTGATGTTTTTTTGATAGATTTTGGAGCAATGGCAACAATGGAGCTCTAGCACAGAGGGAACCATTATCCAAGGAATACATAACATTTTAGATTGCCTTCCTCAATACCAGTGCTTAAGTGCCTATATTTATTTTTGTCAAAGTTAAAAGAAAATATGTAAAAAAATCTCTTTTAGTGCACTCCTGCTTTGCACTGACGCTCACCTGCATTGAGCAGCACTTTGACACACTCTGTGTGTTTGTTAGCGCAAGCCACATGCAGTGGGGTCCCGTAGTAGAGGTCGTATGTCTCAAGACAAGCGCCCATGGTAATCAGGAGCTTCACACAGTCTGAGTTTCCTGAAAAATGACAGGAGAATATTGTGTCATACAAGTTTATTTATAAAGATCTGGCTTAAACAGGTGGGTAACTCGAGTTCAGAGAAACTAAAAAGGCAATGTGAAGAGAGCTTAGGCACTCACCTCCCATGCAGGCCTCGTGGAGGGGCGAGGCTGTGCGGGAGGTGAGGGTAGGGTTAGCCTTGGCACCATGCTCCAGCAAGAGCCTCACACACTCCAAGCTACCAGCTGAACAGGCATCACATAGCGGGGTGCTCCCGTCTACATTCCTTGCATCAACCTGAGATGCATCATGGGACATAGGATTGTATATACAGAAGTACTTCCACTTCTTCCCACAGAATCATATTTCCTCTCCTCATTAACTCAATTTGTCTGATAATTCTGGCAAACTCCTTTGTCTTTCTGTCTATGTCTTTCTTTAGTTTTTTCTTTTTCTTTTCAATTATTCTATTGTTTTACATAATCCTTCTGTTCACTGCAATATAAGCAGAGTATCATGGTTCTGAACTTAATGGCTGAATATTTTTAATGAATAAAATGTAAGAATTGTGTGGGATATAGTCTACGGATTAAGTATGTTATATATTATTTTAGTATATATATATATTGAAAAGCTAGCAGATATGGCAGATAGGCATCTGCCTGTCTCCCTGGCTCACCTGGGCTCCAGCATCCAGCAGCAGCCGGACACACTGGGCCTGTCCACGGACGCAGGCCTCGTGCAGCGGCGTGATGGAGTCCACCGCCACGACATTGACTGAAGCGCCGCTTTGGATGAGGTCCTGCAGCTGGGAGGCCTGGCCAAGGGACGCTGCCTTGTGCACCTCTGTTCTCTCTGACCAGCAGCCTGCAGGGGAACAGGTCACAATAGAACACGTTGTATGTGTAGAGATGGGTTATTACTCAGTATTATCACCTATTGTTGTTCTTGTAGTATGGTGAATAAATAAACTTAATTGTGTTGTCTGTTTTCTTTACCCACATTTATACTGTGCTGTAACTGTCTTGTTTAATGTAAACTACTTCATGTAGCATTTATTAAAGTTGCTATATACATAAATTATATGTATATAGTACTAGGTATAGTTTATTATTGTCATTATTATTAATCACATCTTAGCAAAATAATATTGAGTTGATAACAAGAAGCACAAACTAATACCATTTCAGGTAAATCCTAAATATCCTAAAATACTGTAGACTGAGGACACTTAACATCCTGCTTGACAACTGTGTCAACCATGACGAGATGAATATCAACTGTATGCGCAAATACAGTTGATATTCATCTCAAATTTTAAGTGGACACAAACATACTATATGTTGAGTATTCTTCGTATGTTGTCAGAATGTCATCTTCTCACATTACTCGAGTTTTTTGTATGTCAAAAGCTATTTATACACACCTGCAGTAACACAAATGTAAAAAGACGGAAGAGAAGCTAATAGCAATAATAGCAAGTTAGCTGTTGGTAACAGTTAGCTACAGTAAAACACAAACATACATACGTATATATGTCTATGGGTAAAACATGCCGGGGGCTGCCGCTTGCTAGCATGTTAGCTTGCCCGCTGGCAGTCACTCATGGCAAACTGGGTCAAGATCCGAAAAGCGATAGTCTCACCGGCCATGTTTTCTTTATTTCATACTCACCGATGTCTCCAAAGAAATATGGCCGATCACTTGCTATGTCCATCCTTCGCCTTTTTCTCCATGCAGAATGGACAACGTTAAGCGCAGAAAGAGAGACGCGAGATGTTTGTAAACAGCCGCGTCCTGGTTTGTTTACATGCGGCAGGAGTCACGTGACATATCTGGACCGCGAAGCCACGCTGGGGTTTGTAGTCTTTACACCAAATAGGCTATTTCATGATCTGTCAAGAACAAGCATTTATTTTACATCAGGATAAATAATGCTACATAATACACAACATTATATTACAATACAATGACATGGACATCATTTAAGCAGCAATGATGACGTCAATCCTGAGTCACATGACATATATGAAAGAAATAACAATGCATTTTAAATTATAAGCAGATAAGTTGTCCATGATACTTCTTTTTAGAGATGAGAGATTTATCTCATATATATATCATACAGGTTTAGGAATCCATTCATGTGTCACTTTAGTGATGTGGGATGATCACAGTACTGGAGGTAGCTGTGGATGCGGTGGGATATGTCCAGCTGACCTATGACCTCTGAGGCTCTGGCACCAAGCATCATCCTCACAGTGATTCTACACAGCTGCTGCAGGCTCAGAGGATTACCTGTTGAGAGGACGAGGTTTTCATAAGCCAAGTTGTCATGATTCAAAAGCAAAATTGGGAAAAGACTGCTAACAGCTCTCTAAAGCAGTGCATGAGCTTACTTTCATAAAACATGAGGCAGGTGTAAGCGGGGGACGCAGGTGTTGTGTAGTCTACAGGCTTTCTTCCCAGGTTGTCGCTGGCGTACACGTTGGCTCCAAACTCCACCAACAGCTCGATCATGTCCACCATGTCGACTCGTGCTGCATGGTGCAAAGCGGTCTCGTGGAACTTAATCGAATTCACATTGGCACCTGCAGGAAATTAAGATGATATTCAAACAATTCACCATGACAACAGTTAATAAGGAATGACTTACACCTGCACAGGGGAGGTGTACATTTTAAGTTATATCTTAAGTATAAGAGGTATAGTGTAACTCTCCGACTACTTTCAAGCTAAGCTACTTTTGAAATCAGTAACAAAAGCAGAATTTAATTCAGCAGGTCAGGAGTAGATGAACTTAAAAATGACACCACCATTCAACACTTTACAGAGATCTTTCATAGGTTTTTTTCAGTTTTAAGGATGGATTTATTTTTCATCACACTTTCTGACCTGCAGACTTCTTGCTGACCTGCATTAAGCAGCTCCTTGACACAGTCCACGTGTCCTTTAGCGCATGCGATGTGCAGGGGTGGACCAAAGTGGACATCATAGGCCTCCAGCTGGGCACCGCTGTCTATCATCAACTTCACTACTTCAACATTACCTGAGAGGAATGTAAAGTTTTACTGACAGTGGGGAGTCTGATGGGGTGTGACTGGTTGAGCGCTGTCTTAGTGCTGCTGAAGGTTTACCTCGTATGCAGGCCTCGTGGAGTGGCGAGGCGGTGAGAGCTGTGAGGGACGGGTTAACTTTGGCTCTGTACTCCAAAAGCAGCTTGGCACACTCCAAGCTGCCAGAAGCACAGGCATTACACAGAGGAGTGCTGCCATGGATGGTCCGGACATCCACCTGGAAGAACCAGAGAAGCAATTCCAATTTTATTTTTTCCATACACTTGCTGGGAACTATCACAATGTGAAAAGTGGATGATCTATGTTAATTTTTCAGTTATACTGTGTCAGAGAGGTGTTGGCTCAAATCCGTGGTAACTTTTGAGACTGTAGGTTGCTTCACAAACCTCAGAAAGGTACTATTTATTCTGTATAAGATTGCATCACTTTATACCAGTGTTAGTGATAAGGTGTTCCACTTTATTTGAGCGTTTCATTTCTTCATATCTACACAAGTCAGGTTTGGTCCTGCATAGATGGGGGGTAGTACCACGGAGGTTTATCGCACCTGGGCTCCAGCCTCCAGCAGGAGCCGGGCACAGTTTGGATGAGCCTGTATGCAGGCTTCATGGAGCGGAGTGATGTTGTCCACCGTCACCATGTTGACTGATGCTCCACTTTCTATCAGCTGTTTCAGCTGCAGGGCCCTGCCATGGGATGCTGCTTCATGCAGGGCAGTCCGGTCTGCCCAGAAACCTTATACAGACAGTAACACATAAACAGCACATTTACAAATATTTGGGTGCAGTGATAGCTTTGTTCAGGTTTTCTATTTTTTTGTATACTTGAAAATCTTTTAATAAAGCTGCTATTGTAAGTACTCCATAATACCTCTTTGTATTTGTTTCTGGCATGTGGTTATACATTATAAACAAGATGCTGTCTTTACACTGTAGACAAAATCTGCATGTTCATAAAAAATCTTAACTTTACTCTTTTAAACTTAACATTTTGTCCTAACTTTGCCTTGTTATAATTATAGGTTGTAAAAATATATTTCAACCTGGATGCTAGGCAATAAATAATAACAACATAATATGGTTAAGTGATTTATTAGTCGTGGTAGCTGTACTAGCTAATATTAGCTCACGCTACTCAGTAATAACGAGAGAAACTAGGCTATTTTATATTCCCTAGTAGGTGTTTGCCTTGGCAGTTTCTTCACCTCAAAAACATTTTCTAACTTTTAATAATACAATAACGTGAACTATTTTGAAATAATTAGTGTGTTAACCTTAACTCGCTCAGTAGCCTGTATGTTACGGTCATGGTTGACATTATTGTGGTATGAATGTATATATCGGTAGGTCTCTACCGTTTTAGATACGACACAAAAAGTAACAGTGTCACGAGCACGAGTTCATACGATCAGACGTCAACAAAACCGACTGCCATTCTTGACATTCTTAAGTCAGCTAACATGCAGCATGTAAGCTGTTGTGAAAATGATTAACCGTGCTGCTCACCGATATCGCAAAGAAACGAACGGCGTGCGGCTGTCACCTCCATGTTTTACCGGTAAAACACTTTGTGCTAGGCTAAAGTTACTGCTGAGGCAGAGCAGAGGACCCTAAACTTTAGCCAACGCTGCATGTGTCGAGTGGAGAGGCAGCAGAGAATCGTGGGAGTCGTAGTTTACAAGTGTGAGCAGGGCTCAAAATTAGCTCGAGCCAAATGTTGGTAAATATGCAAATAACTGGTAGATTTGCTTCACTCACCAGCCAAAAAAAAACAATGGTAATATATTGAGTGGCTGGTAAAATTTGAACATTCACTAGCCATTTGGCCTGTGGGAAAATAAAAGATAATTTTGCACCCTGGATGTGAGGTTTCCTGTGCTGCTACTCAGAAGTATTCTCGTGGTATTTTTGAGATCCTCAGTTTAGGTATGACGGGACAACTCAGTTCTGTGGTAATAGACAGGATATCATGTAGACATGCGTCAGATATCTATTATATTTCATAATGAAATTGATGTAATTAGCCAGACTTTTCAGTAATTTATGTTTTAAAATAGAGCATCTACTTAGGGTGTAATTGATACCTCAAACATTCTCAGAACTTTAATGAATCTGTGACTTACAAAACAAAGTACAGGGCGTTGAGCTTTCAAGTGTCAGATATAAAAACCATAAAATCCTGTTAGGGTTAGGGTTTTGCCCATGGTGCTGGCTGTGCAGTTACTTTCACTGTTCTGCTGGGAGGTTCACATCCTTGCAATACCTCAGTACGAAAGTTCTAAATCAAAAGCCTTAGCTGTTTAAAGCACATTTCCTGTTTCTAACAGGATATAATCAGACTGCCACGTTTTCACTTTGAAAGTTTGCCTTTTTTGTATTATGGCAGGAATCTCAAGCAAATAAAATGTTGCTATAGTTATGAATCGCAAATTCAGAGCCCAACAGATACAAGTGTTCTGAAACTCTTAAATAACAATCTGAATATCATGATGAACTATTCTTAAGGTGCATTCTTCACTGTGATGGGTATGGTTGTAGGCTACAATAACTTGAAATCATACAATTGTCAATAAATAACCAGTAATTTTGTTGGAAGTTAGTCTAAAGTTCAGGGATGATTCATCTTTGGCCTCACCATCAATAAAAAACTGCTGTGAGAAGCAGAAATCTAGGAGCTGTATTTCACTTGTGTTGCACACATTCACCAGTCATTGTTCACTACACACAAACACTGTCTGAAATGAACGAAAGAACAAATTCATCAAACACAGTTTGGTTTTTGACAGTTGTTTTTACTTCGCAGTACAGAAATCATTTGAGTCCAAGATGTTTTTTAAAAGTTGTTCAAAACAGAAGATATCACAGGGCTCTCATCAAGTCAATACTGCCACAGTACACGTTTGGTCCTTCTTAAGCAATAAGTCACCCACACTTCCCATCAATCTGCTGTTACTGCTCCGGTCATCCATCACTTTGCATAATACAGGAACTAATATATCTCCTCTGATGCGTTATAGTAACTCAAGCTGTTGAAAACAGGTTCAGGTAGTTTATGCTGGAGAACAGTTGCCGTAGTGGCTTGGCTTACAGTATGTGTGGCTGTACTGGAGATTAGACAAAAAAGGGGTTTAAAAGACACAAAAATATCGAACCCACACACCCTTTAACCACTTTAACTTCACAAAATCAGACAATATAAGCTTATGGCTGAGGTGCCACCTCACACGGCTGTCTGCTTTTGCTGGGCTAGAATGTGTTTGTCGCTAAACCCTGCGAGGAACACTCAGCTACTCACATGATTTAATTCAGACCTACAAAGCCAATCCACTTCTCTCACCCTGACATGAAAAAATACCTGCAGAGACAAAATAGCTGATGTATAGATGCAACACTGAAAAATCTGACCCCCCCCCCAAAACCACTCTGTAAGATACTATTGATTATGAATCATCATTTAATTTGGCATCTTTGGACTATGCATCATCTTAACATGATGAAGCTGAAGAATGTAGGGTATTACTGTATATTAGGCATAACCAGTGTTTAGTGCAACATCCAGAAAAGCAAAGCATAGCTCCCTCCCTGAACCCTATCCAACAATACTATTATCATATCTCTCTATATATCATGAAGTTCCTCAATGGGCAAACCATATACTTGGATAATCAGCCAGCCCATTGGTGTGTACATTTTTGTGTAGGTTTTCTATTTTTTTTTGTAAGATTTCAGTTGTCGGCAGCGTTGTCTTTGATAATCAGGAGTGTTGCGGACGCTTCGCCTCTACTCTGCGGCGTCGCCGAAAATGTCCTGCTTCTTGCGCTCCATCTCGGCAAAGTCAAAGTCTGAGCCCGTCATCCTCCGGTAGATGTCTTTGATGTCGTCACAGGTGGTCTCAAAGTGAGTTGTGGCATCATATGAACGGGAGATGAAAATCTAGAGTGGAGAAAACAAGGTTAAATAGCTGTCAAAGAAGCCTTCTTTCAGTGCACAGAGAGATGGATAAACAGTCCAGGTCAGATAGTCAGACCACACAGGTGTTTCCTGTGCAGGACATTTTGCTGACATAACTTTCTGCTCACACACAATGGCAGCAAAAAAGCACAGTGGTGCAAAGACGGCATGTTCTTACATAACAGCAGCATGCAAGGCAAATTTATCTGTTAAGATTAAATGTCAAAACCAGGAGTAAATTTTACGCATGATGAAGATAGCGAATGGGATGAATAAATGTACAAAATCTAAATATAATTTCTATCACTGTTTCTCCAACCTGGTCTGGCACGGTGCATTGCAATGCTGTTGTCATTTTAGTTTTTGTACTGCTGTGGTCCTCCAGCATACTTATTTTGAATACATGCACAAAACCTGAAATGTGATACATGTAGAGTTAGGGAGTTTTCTGCATATTTACTTAATGTTATTTTTACATGACCAATACTGCATAGTTACGTGAGTAATCCTGAAATTTGTATGTGCTGCTGCCACACAACAGCTTCTTCATGGATATCATGTGCATGTTTTAGCCCATGTACAACAAATCACATATACGCCACGTTATATCCAATCTTTGTGGAAGCATTCCAAAAGTTTATAGATTGATTTCATTGGTTGGCCTTGTGGATGAAGAATATGGATATGGATGAAGAACTCCTTTGTTTTGCCAGGTCTGTGCCACATTTGTCTTTGTTTTCTTAATGTTTTTATTTTAGATTCACGGTTGCAGCTTTAACCCCTACGCCCTCAGGGACATTTAGTGATAAAAGCTACATTACTGGGACACCTACAATTACTTTTTCATTATTCTAACCATTACTTTTAATTCTATTCTATTCTATACTTTTGATTCTATTATTTAACCCCCATTAGCATACTGCCCTTGAGCGAGGTCGCAGTGAAAGGACTCAAACCCTCAGCAAGTAAACAGTATATGATGTTCACTGTTAACTCTGTTGTGTTACTTGTCTCAAACAAGTTCTAAGTCTGCAACATTTCCATAAAGTGAAGTGAATGGAAATAAATGGTTGCTCAAACGGCAGAAAAAAGAACAGTGAAAAATAGCCTGTACATGTTCTTTAATATTTCATCGTATCCCACTGATCATACCTGGCTTTCAGTGCCCATGTCAGTGGGTGCATACTGGTCACTAATGCTGACAAACTTCTGCTCGATGGGCTCCAGTAGGTCCAGGGCCGGCTTGATCTCTTTCTCAGGGTCTTTTGTCTCCACGGTGGTGCTGGCGATGGCAATGTATTTACCCTGTGCTGCCACGTTGTGAGCAGAGGAGATCATACACACGTAGATGTCTGGGAACAGAAAAAGCGAAAGTTAATGGTGGTTTGCTTGTGGAGAGATCTGTCTGATCAGTTAATTAGCCATCAGTCCCTTTTATATTTTGTGAAATATAAGGTAATTTTCCAAGAATTGTTGTCATTTGTGTACACAAGCTTCCCTTTCCCTCTGCCTATCTGCAATATGACCTTTTTGTTGTCATCCGACATCTACAGAGCAATTAGCTATGATAAGAACATCATTTATTTCTTCAAGAAACAGAGAGAAATTAAATACTATGAAGTCTAAGCCATCTGCTCATTTCCTGTGTGCTCACCATGCTTCCTGTTGACCTGATTCTGCGGGATGATGATCTGGCAGGAGTTGATGTTTCCGGTGTTGCCGATGGGGTGACTCAAGATGCAGATGGCTCGGATCACCTGGCCCGCTTTGGTGGCACGATCCATAGCGTAACTGGGGTCGCAAATCAGCTGCTTGCACCTGGCGATCTGTGATAGGCAAACACAGCCAAAGGTCAGAGATCTAGGGATATGTTTAATTCCTGGAGACGTGACATATAATAATGGGCGACTGTGCAGACATATTTTCCCTTTATAATACTGCAGGAGAGAAGAAGCCAAAAGTTATAGCAGTCTTTCCCAAACTTAGGGTCCCGACCCAAAATGGTTCACAGACCTGTTTTTATTGGGTCGCCAATTGGCAGAGTTGCTATAACATTGCTATGAGAATTCATTCGCTGGTCTGTTCAGCTCAAATGCTGTGTGCTATGCATATACTCATAGAACTGGAGTTACATCCAGTAACTACTTTTTTGCTACGCTGATCTGTTCAGCTGAGATGCTGTGTGTGTGGCTGTTTCTTGTTTTGGGCAATGCTCATCTCTGAGGTTTATAATAAACTGCTATTTTGAATTTCAATTCATACTGTACAGTCGGCCATTCTTGGGAGTGGGAAGAGTCGCACAGCATGTTATGTCTAGATTTCCCCAATACTGGGGACATAACAGTCATCCCGACACCCACAGCTCTGCCTGCACACAAATATCACATAAGTGTGTCTCAATGGGTTTTACAGGCCACTCAAACAGCAGATGTTTAACATAGGAATCAAACACATTTGAGAACAAAACGCTCACCTCTCCCTCAGACTTGACTCCCACCACCTTCCCATTCTCCATCACGATCTCGTCTATGGGCTTGTTCAACATATATGTCCCACCATAGATGGCACTCAGCCTGGAAAGGAAATGCAATGTGAGATATTATCAAAAGATACGAGCTGAATGAATGGTAGTGAGCTACGTGAAACTTTTCAATATTAATAATGTGACACAAGACTATGTTTAACACTGAATCGTTGGCTATAGATATGGCTTTCCACCATTTTTCTGTTAATATGGACTCCATACAAAAGTAGTGTATTGTGTAAAATCATACACTTAAATGGCCAAAATAATCAATGAATGACTGAATGTCAACAAATAAAATAAAAAAACAACTGACTTTACACTTTAAGGGGAAATCCCAACATTTATTTTTCAATGTTCTTCTACTCATAAGGCTCATTTTCCAGGTACAGACGTTCATCACAGTGGACAGTTTACAGATTCTAGCTTGGGAGGCACAGGTGTAACTAATAACAATAACGATGATTTTGTTCCATTTAAATTCCCCAGTATGCCCCATCAGTGAGCCAGTATGCACAATATCAGGGCCCTGAAATAGGACATTTTCACAGAAGACATTTTCACATGTGACAGTAGGAAAAGCACAGGATTAAGTAATAAAATGACTAATGGCTGAATTCCATTTAGCTGCTTCAGTTTCAGGGTTGTCTTGTGCATGCTGGCTCACTGTCACTGGGACACTTGAATAGAACAGAGCCCTTGTTAATGTTATTAGTAACATATGCTTTTTCTACTATGACAAGCCTAAAAGTCTGCTGTGAAAAGGGCCTATTGGGACACCTAAATCTAATGTTGCCATTATTCATGGTTTAAGTTATCCTGTGTTTGACAAGGTAAAGTATCCACTGTGGGAAAAGTCAATTTCAGTATTTGAACCCCCCTATGGGCAGATGTTGCAAATTATCATTATGTTAAAACATTAAACGCAATATATTTGGTGCTTGTGTATCGCTGTAATTTAAAACGTTTTTTGTCTATATATCCACAGGTTCCACAAATATAACAACAATGATGGGACATTCTGAGCCTCAGTGATGTCAAAAATATTTGGTAGTGCAAAAGTTTATATTAATGGATATTGTCATGCCTATTCTTTGTTACTTCTATCCATCAAAAGTATGCCGAATTAGCAATTAGCAGTTCCTGTTTGCAATGTACCCACGGGTGTAAAGACAACTATCACTGGATTACTTTGATACTGAAGAAAACTTAAAAACGTGATGATTCTCAGCCAAGTTCCGGAGATATAAGGAACATCTTTCTTCCATTATTTTTAAGCAGATTTATGGACATTTATTCGCGTTGGACATCAGAGATAATTATAATCCTCAGAGAATGTAAGTCACACTGAATATAAAATGTGTGTTTTGACTTTCAGAAGGACAAATCAGCGAGCCAAGCCACAATAACACCGAGATGTACCTGTCCCTTTCATCTTACAGTGTATTTGCCTCAACTCTTGAAAACCTCTAATTTAAGGTAATTCCAGGTAAGCGAAAAGGTCCCTGCTCCGGTGGTAGTCCTTTGCAGTGGTTCAGGAACTATTAAGGTGGAGTTTGCAGGGCCAAATGTCACCGATTAGACAAACTCCATGGGTGCTACAACTTGTGTACAGCTTTATTCACAAAATAAGAAGGTACTATGTGCAACAAGTATCAACATTAAGACAAGGAGTGGACGTTTCTTGTACTGTTTATCATTTAAATTCTGATGCTGCCGTAATTTTCAGAAGCTACTACAAGCAGTTAAAAGTCCTTGTGCGAACACTATTTAATTGGCAAATTAACTACACTGTATGTATGCTGAGTGATGCATACAAATATTTACATATATGTGTATTAAAGGAAGTCCCCTACCTGGCAAACCCTTGAGGCAGTTCTCCCAGGCCGTACAGTGGGTAGAGGTATGGGCTCTTGCCATATCTTGCCAGAGACTCACTGTAAAGCTTTATCCTGTTTATGGTTTCAATGCAAGGTTGATCCAGGTAACTGAGGGGAGAGAAATGGAGACCATTAACAACTCAACAAACTACAATTTAACAAGGATGGGGGACATGGTATCACCATCATGTGCAATTAAGGTATCATAAAAACAACATTTATCAAACAACTAGAAAGACCACTTACTCATCTGTGCGGTAGAGGGCGAGGGAGTGGCCGGTGAAGTCCATGACGTCCTGGCCAAGGTTAAACTTTTTGAAAATGTCCCTCATGGTCGTATTTTTGGGGTCGACGCCTTCCATGGTTTTGGGGTCGTTCTCGTCAAAGTTGGAGACGAAGATCAGGAAGTTTCTGAAGCGCCGTTTCTCAAACAACCCCATCAGACCTTTAGGAGACCAAGAGTTTATACTTTTGAGTGTGCCCATGTGAGTGTTAAGGGTTAGAGCCAAACAATACTACCTATAAAAAACAAGGACTAAAGAGAAAGGCAAAAACACAGACGCAGAAAATAAATCAAAAACATTTCCTCGATGGTTTCTAACTGTCCACACATTCTTTTTATAATCCCTATTCAGTCAGGTTTCACTGCATCCTCCGATAACTTACTAGATGCCAGAGCCTCAGTCTCAGTAGAGGGGACTTTATGGATTTTGCCCGCCTTGTACACAAAGCTGCCCTCAATCACTTTGAAATCCAGGTAGCGAGTCACCTGTGTGATCAGCAGCATGCGGACCAGCTGACCTGAGAGAAGGAGACGCAAACATCAGCGTTACTTTCACAAACACAAAATGAGGCTATTACTTCACTCATGAAAACATTTATCAAAAATCAACATCCTTATAATTGTATCCCCTTTTAAACCAATTTTAGTTAGTTAGCTGCAGTTAAGCGTTACTTGTGGTTCCTGCTGCTACTTAAAAGATATTTCAAATATTAAACATTGTTAGAACTATGACACTGTTCAACATACAGCACTACAAACAAGCTAAACAGCTCTGCTAGGAAACATAAAAATAAAAAAATGTGAGACAAATTGCAGGTATTTGGTGGACACTTTGCAGGCACTCTGCGCCTAAAGGTCAGAGGTTTAAGTCACAAGCTAAAGCAGCATGTGATATTCAGGTGAGTGATCTGAAAAGCATACCGTTGGTCATAAGGAATTTAGGGATGAGGTCCACGTTCCAATCCCGGCCTTTTCCCATTGACTCAGGAGGTTTCCCAGGAAGGTTGAAGCGCTTGTAGAGCTGTAGGGAGACAAAGAACCAGACATGACTCACAAGCTGCAGCCAACAACTTACACTTACATTAGAGGAGCATTTCTCAACTCCACTGATTTTACACATCCAAGTCTGTTTACAGGTCATGGGGAGTTCTACTGCATATGTGAAATTAGTTGTGTAAAGTCTTTTGTGGCTGCAGAGGAAGTTGCATGAAATCTGATAAATCGCCTCAAGTGATGTCACTCGAGTCAGCATCGATTGGGGCTGAAGACTATAAGTTTAAAAAAATTAAAATTGGGGGGTGTGGAGTTAGAAAGAAGTGAGCCTACCAGACCTCTGTAGCCCGCTCCTCATCTCTGCTTGAGACTACATTAGCCGCTACTAGCATAACACACATGAATTTCTGACCAAACTGTCAGCAGTGGAGTTTGTGGGTAATGCAGGCGCAAGGTTTTGACAGAGATGAATGCATGGAATAAAAAGTTCTGCTGAATGATTTAACTGCCCATCGTGAGTCAAACAGTGTTATAGGAGCGCAATGCTAAATCGGTACTCTTTTAAAGCTGGGCTTACTGCAGTAAATCTGCCCTACTTTCAGGAAAAACAATTTCGCAAAAAGGTTTGTATAGTCTTTCAGAACAGCTTCCACCATGTTAAAAAACACCATGTAGCACATATTTCTTTAGAGCAGCTACCTTCCCAGGTTGTTTGCCCCTACTGGTCAGCGGATAGTGTAGAGCAGAAGTTCCCAAACCCGGGGTCAAACACTGGTGCTGGCCATCAGAACATATTTATATGTTTATTTATCACAACTCCACAGTCTGCAGTTCTTGCTTCCTTATGCCTACATTTCAAACCAATTTGACCTCCCCAGTATCACAAGTCGAGGCAGCAGGGTCAGAGATCAACTCACATCTTCAAGAGGCGTGATGGAGGCACTCTCCGCTCCGTAGTAGGAGTTGCGGTCCATGTGCAGAACCTTCTTCCCCTTCACGGACATGATGCCTGATAAAATGCATTCCTGTTGGGAGAAAACAAAACAGAAGAGGAATTAGACCAAGATCAACAGGATGCTGGTCAGATATGCAAGCCGTTTTTGTACAGCTTGTATCAACATACATACAATCATCTTTGATTATCTCAAAAATGAGGCAGATGCTCTCAACAGTCTATGCTTTGTTCTCGTGCTTCAATACATCAAACCAATCTGTCACACCACCCCCACTTTTATCTCACAAGTGTCGCCACCGTTTTCATATAAATGGACGAACGTGGTCCCTGTCTGGCATGGCTGTGGCTTTTCATCCTCTGATCTGTGGGGCTAAACAGTTTTGGCTGCATGCTGGTCCAGTTGGAACAGAGTGCAGGAACAAATACTGACTGTAGGATTAACGAATAGGGAATTTACACCTACATGGATTATGGTTTTGTTTTCATTGACTCCAATTAAGGCAATACTGGGAAATCACCATGTTTGATTACAGCATTTTTTTAATTTTTTTTTTACACTTTGACCAAACTAAGGTGTTGTAGTACACAGAATATAATTAAGACATGGAGTATTCCAATTTTAGTTGGATTATTAAAAGGGCAATTGGGAGATCATACTCCTTAACACAACTAACATGTCTTTATGGCATTTTGTAACACATACAGCAAACCAAATCAAAGATTGTCATGGGGAAGCCTTACAAGAACTATAACCAATATTTGCAGGTAAAACATGGTGGCAAACCATGAAGACAAACATCTTGTTAGAGGCTGCACACTGGTCAAATCTATGTTGTTACATATTGCAGAGGGGACATTTTCTGTATTAATCAGGTTCAGTTCCCTTGCGTGTAAATGGCAAACACAAAGTGAATAGTTCTTGTAGCAACACATGGAAACCGACTAATCCAACAACTGCCTTATTTAGAATGAAGGTAGATAGCTGGATTATGGCAGTAAATGGCAGTAGATGCAGTCATAGTCATTGGAGCCCGTTGGTTGTAAAGACTGAAGTCCTTGATCATCATGATGGTTGAGTGGTCAAGACGCCTATCATATAACCTCCATATAATCTTTGTTGCAAGTCATACCCCTCTTTCTCTACACTATGAACTGTCCAATAAAGGCAAAATTTATAACAAAAAAAAGATCTATGTGATGTGAAGTACCCTGGTTTGTCAGGTATTTAAATTCGCTGGATTAGCCAAAAACAGACACTTGTTATCCGATTATGCTAACCATATTTTCCGCCACAAAAACTAGATTTATACTTGACACAAAGGATTAATGATGGCCCCACTGTAGATAGCTACATCGTAGGTTCTGATTTATAGTTTGGATTAGCACCTCCACAACACTAGATTGATGTATCATACGTGATCAGGCCATTTGTGCTTTAAATATATTCCCCACAGTAACTGTGTTTACATTCTTTCCATCACTTGGTAATATAGAGTGACAGATGGCTACGCATGATCTTATATAACTTAATGTACAACTATAAATCTTGCTTAAGTTTCCCTCATTTTAGGTGGCTTTAACATAAAAAATAACTATGATTGCATCCTCAGTTCTGTGAAGGCCCACACACCCAATACCAACATAATGTCTGACATGCTTCTGTGCAGCCTGGAGGATGAGTCCAGCTTTCACAGGGCTTTCAGTCTCTTTCAGGTTCAGTAATGACGAGGGGAAATGTGCATGTTTGCCAAAGTCTGGAATTCCCACAGACCAAAGGCCTTAATACGATTAAAGCAGTGGGTCTGTAGATGCAAGAATACACTGTGTGCATCATGTGACTGTTTTACTACTGAAGGACAGCCTACACTCTGGTAGAATGTGGTATAACTTGTTTCTCACACGACACATGACAAAAACAAACAATGCATCATAACTTTGATTTGTGTCCAGCCAACAGCCAACAGTCCAAAACCCTTCATTTACTGTCACAAATGACAAAGAAATGCAGCAAATCCTCACATTTAAGAACCTGGAACCAGCAAATGTTTGACATTTTTGCTTGAAAAATGACTGAAGCTATTAATCGATATATATAAAATAGTTGGCAATTACTTTTCTTTCGATCGACTAATCGATTAATCGTTGCAGCTCTAGATTTTAGACAAAAGCTGACAATTGATTGGTCATCAATTGTAAATGGTGGTCCTAGATTGTACTATGAGGTACGTGCACCAACGGCCAATATAGAGGTTTGGCGACCAAAGACAGGCGGAATCTAAATTATGACAGTGTCAGTTCTCACAATGTGACTGTTGCTACAACCTACGCTTACAAACCAACTAATCAGGATACGACGTCAAAGGAAAACACAGGCAAGCTAAAAAACACTTTGCAAAATCACCATTTCATGTAGCCCTCCTTTCCCTTCCCAAGACTGGCTTCAGATTGTCAGCCTCCTCCTCTTTTGAGGTTTTTTTTTAGTGCATACAAGTTCCAGTGCTGTGGCCAATGCTTGTTTATTGTGTCGCTAAATGTTTTTCAAAAGGTGATTGGCATTGACCTCACCTATGGCAATGAGAAATGTAGAGCTGCAACAAAAATGTATTTTTAAGTCGATTAATCTGCAGAATATTATTTTTCCAATTAACTAATTAATTTGTTTAGTCTATAAAATGTCAGAAAATTGTGATCACAGGTTCCTAAAGCCCAGGGTGAAGTCTTCAAATGTCTTGTTTTGTAAGACCAACAGTCCAAAACCCAAAGATATTCAGTTTACAATGATATAAACAAAAAATTACTTAAACGATTGATTAGCAAAATAGCTGTCAATTAATTTTAAGAACTGATTAATCGACTGATTGTTGCAGCTCTAGAGAAATGTATTTTTCACATCCACCCAGTTACAGTCCAGCGCACCGGCAGAGCAACCGCCCCCACAATTAACCCCAGCAGCCCTAACAGATTGCGTTCAAGACTTTATTGGACCTACCTCACACACTAAACTTATCTAAGCATCTAAGATAGATAGCATCTCTCTCTTCATAACCTGAGTGACATACCTACTTCTCTACATCCTGCAACATCCAAGCTAGCTTCTGCATAGGTTCACTCCTAAAATAACACATGCCCCAGTGAAATCCGATCACGTCTATCTGTAAAGCCTGGGTTTCATCTACTGTGTGATCTTTCGGTGCCATTTACTTGGGGGACATGCAGTCAGGGAAGACAGAGCAGTTCTGATGTGTCACTGTCACTCTTTTCGTGTGACATGTGATTGAAGCTGCCGCTTATATAAATACAGGCTTTGACACAGACGGGCAGCCTAGTCATCACTACCTCCGCCAGATAGTAGTGGCCATGCTGAGTGAAAGGAAAACACAATGATCCAGTCAAAGTTAAATTTTTAACCCATAAAAATCAGGGAGAGGGTCAGACATGGCAAAGTCCAACGAGCTGCAGTTCAAAAAGATAAAATCACATGACAGAACATCACAGTCGCAGCATGACGATAGTAGCTTTGACTTTACTACATTGAAAATTTCCATTACACTTTCCAATGTTTCAAGTCACAAGAGTCTGTTGGACTTTAATCCACTGGGCTCACGAGATCAACAGAGCAGAGAAATTACATAAAATCACCACTCTGAAGGTTTTCTCAGAAGTACAGAGCGGAACAAAATAAATCAATTAATTGATCAGCAGTCATTTATCAAGCACAAAATGTATGCATTCTGTTTCCAGATTCACAGATGGAAGGATTTGCTGCTTTTCTCTGTTTTGTATAATTATGAACTGAGTATCTTTGGATTTTAGAGTGTTGGTTGAATAAAACATGGAAAATTGTGACTACCATTTTCTGGCTTTAAACATAAACAAAACAATTAGTTGATTAATCAAAGAAATAAGGCTTGTGCTGATTGGCGATCAGATCGTATATCAACGATTGAAGGGATGACACCAATATTAAGGCGATTTTACTAACTTACTATCAGAACTAAGATGTTATAAAAATAATATCTAGAATCTGCACCCTACTGTGCATTTTGAGCTGTTTCTGGTGGAGCGGTATGTCGGCCGGCTGAGCCCTGTTAATCAGCACAAGTGACGAGTGAATTTTAAATCCTCAATTACAAACCAGTTAAGACACGAGTGTGCAATGCGCCGGTCTACCAGCTTTTCAGCCTTTTTGTATAGCTGGATATAATTTGTAGCATCTTAAAATATGATCTAATTTGAGTAAATTTTAAAAGTAGTAAAGTAAAAAAGGCTTGTGTCATATAGACACGGCTGTTCCTCAAACTAATTGATGAGTTTGATTCCTCCGTCCAAAACTCTGCCATTTCGACCAGCTGACAGTTTGTAACTGACTTGATGAGCTGACTTTGCTACGAGCTGATTGGCTGTTGAAACAGGTGACGTGCCTTACGTTCTAAAACCAGCCACTGGCGACTTGACAAGGTGAGTCGCAGGCGCCATCAGCCGGCTTGAGTCGAGCTGAGACGGGCTAGTTCACACCACTGCAACTTTTCCCTGCGACTCTCTAAAATGGTTTCGTCACGTCGCAAATCTTTGGTCTGAACTGTCCAGCATTTCACTGGCATGCTGTGACATAACCCCCACCCCCTCCTACTCTCGTCGCCCCCTGGGGATGATCTCGAGTAACCACAATCGGGAATATATGAAAATAGTCCAACCCTAAAAGAAATTAAAACATTATGAAAATAATCGTTAGTTGCAACCCTAACTAGTTACAATCAATCACTGCAATCAATACAATAATCATCTACTACTACTACAATCATCTTGAAATGCGATGCTTGTCACTTTTGTAGTTTCATACTGTACTATATAAAACTAAACTGTTTACTGTACTGCACTTTTTACTTCACTGCACTTATCTCTTAGTTACTCAGCAGATTAAAGTTCTATATACAAAACCTGTGATGAGCCATAAAATTAGATAGTAATGTGCTGGCTTTAGATTAATTTAGATTTGTATGACAATTATTTCTGGCAGTATACAGTTAATTAAAAGTCAGTCATAAAAATCTTTGTTTTGTATGTTTTTAGTGATCATCACTTGATTGGCAATACCTCAAACTTCTACCTGTGCTGCCCATCTTTATTCATTATATTGTGAGTGAAGACAAGCACTGTGTCCATTTCCTTTTCTTTAACACCATTTCCTCCTTTGATGGGCACAAAGATAGCAGCAAATGTATACTTCTTACTGGAGAATGCAAAAGTAATATAGTACTCTGAAGAGAAGAGTCATTTTACTTTATTTACTTCGGTATATTTAACTTTAGGGCAGCAACTGACAATTTCATTATGGATTAATCTGCCAATTCTTTTCTTGATAATTGTTTGATGTATACATTTCAGAAAATAGTGGGGGAAAAATCCCAAATTTTCTATAGCCCAATGTGACACCTTGAAGTGTCTTGATTTGTCTGACCAACAATCCAAACCCCAAAGATATTCTGTTTACTATCACATAAGATAAAAAAGTGCAACAAATCCTCATGTGTAAGACGCTGGAACTAGAGAATGTTCGAAAATTTTGTCTTAAAACTGACTTTGTGATTAACTGATCATTAAAGTAGTTGCCAAATCACTTTCTGTTGATCGACTAATTTGTTGACAGACTAATTGTTGTCGTTCAATTTAACTGAGCGCTGCTATACCTTTACCAAAGTAAAGTTTTGAATGGAGAACTTTTACTTTTGGTAGAATATATTTCACTGCACTACTGTTAGTTTTCCCTTGGGTAAAAGGTTTGTCCATCACTAATATTTCCCCACTACCACTGGTCGTTTTGCATCAGTCATTGCTGATGTAGTGACTGATGTAAAACCTTCACTGCAGTCTCTGTATAGTCCTCAACCCACAATGTCCTCAACCACTGAAATGCCGCCCTATTCGATTCTTGTCTTCAGGCAACAAGCTGCTTAATTGGGATCACCAAGTGTATCATAATGTGAACCAGACTGCATTTAGGGACACTTTGATATTGTGTGCCAAGCCACTCCCCTCATGTGTCATTAGTAATGGAGGGAACTTAAAATGGAATACAAACAAAGGCTGAACTAATCATCTCCATTCTAGACATACAGTAGCAGGATTGATTAATTTGACATTTAAAAAATGACAAAAATGTTCCGTTGGTGGGAGATAATATTCCATTTAAGAGTACAAAACTAGTGCGCTGTATTTATAGTAGGAGTTAAGTTAAAAGATAGGGAACAAAATCAGTGGGCATTTTTTGTGGCATGATCTAAGGTGAGCAAAATAACTTACACGTGGTAAGTTGGAACAGCACTGTTTACTATTTTGATTATAGGCCCTATTAGAAATCTGTGTAACCTGCTGAGTTAGTAGTTATAGCTTTGCAAATGTTAGTGTGTAGCATAAAAGGGGAAGCTGTCAGATACACAAAAGTAAACTCATTGATTTGCATAACGGAACTAAAAATGTGAAAATACATTGTGCTGTGGTCTGCAGGGCTTTTTAGGCTGCCTGGCGGTCAGCCTAGCTCTCAGTTAACTGAGCTTACATAGTACTTACAGTGTACTTTCGGTTCCCCAGTCTTGGTGGAACCACACCCAAATGTGAGCTAAATCAACACTCTGCCCTCCAAAACTTAACCAACCCCCTTTCTGCTTGGCTACTTTTGCCCTGCTCTGCCTACTCTGAGCCTGAAGCAAAGCACTTTGTAGCTCAGTGTCTGCTTACATAGAGAAATGTGAACATTCTTAACAATCAGCATTAAAACTGTGTACTAACAGTCCAGATACAGCAATGAATTTAGCACTCTGGAGCTGACAGGATGCTGCCCACTGACCTGCAACAAAGTCAGCACGGTACTTCCATGTCATATTGACAGCAAGTATAATTTTGTCTATTAGGCTATGGCATGGTTAATGCTGACAAAGTTCATTTCCGGGTAAACAAAACCTACACCTACGAGAATAGCTCATAAACTGCCGCCACATCACATTATGCTGGATCAGCTTTTACTGGCTTTATAGTAGGCAAATTAAAACAACGCAATAAGTCCAACTTCAAGTTACAGGTAAACATCCTATTGCTAAAGTTGGACTATAACTGTCAGTCAGAAAAGTAATCCAGCGATTTTGGATGAGCAGTCAAGTCCGCTCTTTTCCCCAAAATGTCTTCTCGTGTAAGTCATTAAAAGTGCTGAGGCTTTGTTAACTTTGCGACAATTCGTTTTATTAAGCTTGTAGTCGATTTCATTTTACTCCCCATCCTGTTGAGTCCACCGCACAGAGAGGCGAAGAACGGAAACTTAAGATAGCTTGAGTTGGCTAGTTAGATAGCAACTTCCCGTTATTACTACTTTCATTAGATGAGTAGCTAACTTACCTTTGCTAATATTACACTGAGATAAAGTCAACAACCGAGTTAACAGGCACCGTGAAAGATCGGTGAAGCTGACACGTCGTTATTCTGTCGTTGGCAGGCTAATTAGTTAGCTTAATTTAGCTCGGCTAACGCTAGCAGACTAATCATCCCCGTATAATCTCGTGTCGACTGAGAAAAGCTGCCCGAACTGGCGCCTAACTTCCAAACAACCGGCCAAGAAACTGGGCTCACTACATTCAAAGTCGACGGAACACTTACTAACCACAGCAACAGACTGAGAGTTTGAACGTATATTGTGTAAGTTGACAGTTACCCCTATAGATATCCTTAATCTTTCCAGGCACTGATAGCAGTTACAGATAGCATAGTGCTAACGGTTAGCGTTAGCTACTTTGCTCACAGTTTCTATTTAATAACAGGTAGTCGCTTACTCTCGGTTAGCGGCTAAGCTAGCTACTTAGCGCTAACCCTGCTGATTAGGCCCAGTTAGCCCAAAGCCAAACTGCCAAGTGCTAACTGCGTTGGTAACAGGTTGCAAATCACTTCCACGCTGCGGACCGCATCGTTTGATTCTTTCTCACCGTAAGCCCGGTGCCCAGAACGATAACGTCGTATTCTTCATTCATTTTTCCAAATCTTTACTCTTCTGCTCCTGAATATCGGGAAAGAAGAAAATGGAGATCTGCAGGGCTGGAAATGAGAAGGGGCTGCGGTTCAGCGTCAGGCGCCTCGGAGGGGGCGTGGCTTCTCGCCTGTCAATCAATGGAAGAAGAGGCGTAAAGTGTCTGTTTTAAAAGCTAGTAGCTGAGTGGAAATACAAACTTACTATTTTATGAAGCAGAGATGCAAGAGGGCGGCCATAATACGAAGAGAGGCCAGGCCCTGCCAATTGACATGTTATAATAATAATAGAACTTTTTCTTAAGTTCTCACATTACCATTAGTTCCTAAATAAGCCTCTTGATATAATGTGTTTAATGTGCTGTGCATTTCTTGAGATTCAGGTTATGTATTTAGTAAATAACACTTGAATTAGTTAATGATTCATCTGGGCTTCTGAAAATTAGGTTTTCAGCTTTTCTTAAGATACATTTTTTTATTCAAGTTTTATGGGTTAGCTTTCTAACCATATAACCACAAGTAGTATTATAACTTATTTGTTATCATGTTATTTATTGTTGAATATTCATTACCCTTACATTCTAAATGTGTTCCCTACAGAGTTTCTTAACTCCCAACCTGCACGTTGAATAAATGGTCACTCTCATTCAATTAAGTTTGACCTATTTTAAAATTCCCCTTTTTTGCAGAAACTCATTGTCTCATATGAGGAATTCCACCTTAATGAAGCAATGCAGTTAGCCTCCGTATTACTCACTCATGCCCCATGTCAGTCTGTATAGGATTGGTTAGAGACCTACAGTTAGCCAACAAACTAATAATAATTGTGGTACAGACATTTTAAACGATGGACATCTAAAACAATGACAATGACATATTCAAGGCAAAGACAAAACCTAAAAAATCCTATTTCATACACATTTACATACCTGCACTAGTTTTTACGAACAGTACTTTCACACCAGCCAGCCAAAAAGATGCTGGAATTATCAGAGGTGGTTGCAGATGTTTAAAGCTTAGGTTTTCTTTTGTGTCTGACATCCCAGCAACTGCGCTGGCAAGCCAGAGGGTCACGATGATATGAAAATATAATCAGACAAAGTCATACACAGGCAGGTGAGCCTATCTTTAGCATGTCCAATCATGTCTAAACCTCACTGCATAGCGTTCTCTAAGATACTTATTCCCATGCACCAGAGTGACTGGCCATTTGGCATCATTATGGCCTTTTAAGGTTATTTTTGGAGACACTATTCAAGTTAAGTCAAGTCTCAAGTCACTAGCATTGAAGTCAGGTCCGATGTAAATATAACAGACTAAAGCAAGACTTTAATTCAAGTCATGTGATTAAGTGCCCAAATACTATCACTCAAGAATACACTACACAACACAAGGCAAGTTAAGATTTATTGTAATCCACACAATCTAAACCGATTGACTTCAAACACATAACATGTTTCAGGTTCTTAACATAAATTAATTATACAGAACCAATTGCAAATCTGTGTTCTGTATCACTATGGTATCGTTTATGATAGGTCTGGTAAGCCACATTCAAACACTCGCACTATGTCTGGTTTCTTGGCAAGCTGCCGTGCTGTTGTGCCAGATGCGTCCTCTGAGTCTTTGAGTCCGAGCTGCAGGAGTGTCCTGGCCGCATCTGCATGCTGCCCAATGCAGGCCATATGAAGAGCTGGGAAGAGTAGACAAAATAAGAGGCTGGTAAGGGACCATACTGGTGTTTTAGACCAGAAGTCAGATCTTTTCACTGACACACGAATGCATGAGCCTCGAAGATTTTAAAATGAATCTGCTTTTCAGCTGGGTTATTACAAAACTGTACCATAACTATAACCATAGATGGTGACTAAATGTTCACAGTGATGGATTATGTATCAGCAGAGTTTCACATCTCTGCAAGTATTTTCATA
Organism: Macquaria ambigua; assembly: GCA_008360985.2. Taxonomy (NCBI): domain Eukaryota; kingdom Metazoa; phylum Chordata; class Actinopteri; order Centrarchiformes; family Percichthyidae; genus Macquaria; species Macquaria ambigua. Next base: position 24,267 of record VMKM01002116.1, on the reverse strand, counting down.
GTGTGTTCAAAGGAATTGTGAAAAGGACCCATTATCTTCACATCTTCTCCTCAAGCTTATGACCACCTTATCTTTGAAATGACATGCATTGTTATTAAAGGCCCTGATTATCTATTTTCTCAATCAGCTTCTTTCTATGGTAAATGTGATATGATAAATCCTACATCAACATGAGTCAGTGTGATGAGGTTTGTGGGGTATGTTGCCAGCACTGTCAATGAAATCTGATCAAATCACACCCACACAGTCCTGATGAAGCAGATTAACTGAGGTTTGACTATTAAACTCAGATGTTTTTCACGTTATAACAAGATATTTTCACATTATTGCGACAAGAAACTTTTCTTGTTATAACAATATACTATTTATCTTGTTATAACATAAAAACATTTCACATTTCACGTTATAACATGATAAATAGTATATTGTTATAACGTAATAAGTTTGTATGTCGTAATAACGTGAAAATATCTTATATAACAATAAACTTTTCACATTATAAGGTGATACTGATCCGTTTTTCATGTTTTTGTGTGGCAGCAACAGGCTTCTGTAATGTAGCGACAAATATTAATGTTATAAGGAAATACTAATATTTTGGAAGTTCATCACTGCTTACCAGTTCTTCCCTTTTTGTCCCGAGCATAAAGATCTGCCCCCAGCTCCAGCAGTGTTTTTATAGTGGATGTGTGGCCCTCCTGAAAAACACAGTTTGAAATGAGGAAGGAGAGTTTATTGGCACACTGTAATTTACCAGGTGTGTTAGTAGCTTTGTAGATTTCCATATTGTAATTTTACTACTGGCACTTCTGTCTACTCTGTATAAACGACACCTATGCAATGTCTGTCCATCTTGGACGAGGACTCATTCCTTTGTTGCTCTTTCTTTTTTTTTTTTTTTGTGGAGTTTTTCCCTACCTGAGTTAAGGGTATAAGGATAGAGAATGTTGCATGTTGTACAGATTGCAAAGCGTTCTGAGACAAATTTATGATTTTGACTTGAATACATTAATAGCAAACTAATTATGATTCAATTGATAAGCATCATTTGCCTTACGATCCTTCGTCCTTCCAGAGATGGTTAAGTGTAAAAATGAGAATTTCTTAATTTGTGAATTACTGATACACTAATCAAATTTAGTTTCAGTTTTAGAATTAGATAAATAATATCATATTTGCAACTTCAATCACACAAAATACAGTGGAGAAATGTGTAAATCATGACTGTCCTTTTCTGCCTTTATTTTAATTCATGTTCACTGCTATAGAGCCTTTAGGTGTGTATTATTACACACACGGTGGGATGTAAATCAACATATAGATATGCTCTGAGGCTGGTTGCCCATCATCTGTGTAATCACATTAATCAGTACCAGTTCAGAATCTGAATTGCCCACATCTCTGATTTTTTTATTCACCAATTCCAATAGGTTTGGTGTTTCTTGATGGCTGTTTCCCTGGTTGGAAAACACCCGAGACAATCAAAGCTTCGTAGGCAGGCTTAAGAATAGGGTCGTCTTCCTGTGCCAGAGCCAGAAACATGGCAACAGACTGGCAGCTGTACTACAGCAGCTTCCGGGTCACACTACAGATAGCAACAACCCCTATCCAAACAGAAAAGCGATACGAATAAGATGTCACACTGAACAATGAAGTGAAACGACATTATAATTCGGTCTGAATATCAGGCTACATAATTATGTCAAACCATCCTAGTTGTTACAAGCATTCACTCAATTTAGGATGTGTTACAGTAGATTTTAACAAGTTATAATGATTTGACTACATAATTTAATCTTAGAGAAATAACTAACCCATGAGGACTTATGGGAAGTGAAAAGCTAGACTCTTGTCAAAAATCAGTGATCTCTCACCTTTGCAGCGTAATGCAAGGCAGTGAGCTGGGTGTCAGTCGCCCTCTTGTTCACGTCTACATTTAGGTCCCGCACCAGGAACCACAGCGCCTCCTCCTGGCCGGTGACAGCAACCTGGTGCACCGGCTGAACCCCGAGTATGTCAGCTGCTGTTGGAGACGCCTACAGTACACACAAGTCAGCACGGGACTGCACAGAAATTAGCTGAGACACACTGCTGACTTGAAATGCCTTGTTCTACCTGGTGCTTCTCTAAAAGCAGCCTGGCCACAGAAATGTGTCCGTTCCTGACGGCATCCATGAAAGGAGTGACTCCACAGCTGTCAGTGCTGTCTGGGGTGTAGCCACATCTGGAAGAAGACCGGCGAAGGTGAGAGTCAGTTAGAATAGTTATCTGTGAGCTGCAAATCATCATCAAGCTCAAAAGTATGGAGCTATATTTCTCCCAAAAACAAGTCGCACAGAGTGTGGAAATTTTCAGTGGCAATCTACAAACAGGATTATAACCTTGGCAGTCGTCATATGTACAGTATATGACACAGATTAATGACCTTAAAGGTTCATCGTTGACCTTGAAAACTGTACTTTGATTTTAAAAAAAGTCTTGTCCAGCATAAGGTGTACTTACTGTAAATTGTCATTTTGAAAAACGTTCACATTTACATTTTGAATTTTCAACTGTGGCTGAAAGCTCCAAAATTTAAAGTACGTGGACCTTGTACATGTAATTGTTTGTCAAACACAGATTGTGTTTGCTCACACTTGTCCCCATTTAAGTGGCTATAATGAATATTTTATATATCAATGTGGATCACATATAAAAGCTCTGATAAACCCACTGTCCACTACCTGCCCAGCACCAAACAGCAAACAGATAAAGTTAGCAGCTAGCTGGTGAACATAGTGGAGCATTCAGCAGCTAAAGAGCTGGATACTGGAGAGCAAAACAGTTTGCTAACATATTGGTCATTTCAAATTAAAAGTTGATATGTCAGAGTTGTGTTTATAGCTTGTTTCTGCTGCCCCCAAGTGGCCAAAAAATTAACTGAGAGGAAAACCCTGCTCCCCACACACACAAAAGTAACACATATTAACACCTAGAAGCTTCCCAGTACAACCACAATGACTGACACAGTTCACAAATTTGACTTTCCATGGTATTTGTTTTGAGGGAATATTCCCTATACAAAATTTCAACCTACCTCTCCAGCAAGATCCTAATAATCTCCTCACAGCCGTGCATCGCTGAATGATGAACAGAGAGAGAATTAGTTCTAATCTGACAATGAACGCAAAAGGTCCCTCACATAACAGGAAAAAACAGATCACCGAACACACACTTGGAGATTTGGCCACAACAGAATATCACACACTTAGAGATTAAAAAATTCTGGGAAGATAATTGTTTTAAACCAGCCTGGAGTCAGGACATATTTTTTCAGGTGTAGCCATCATGTCTCTCATCCATACGCTGGAACTGCGGATCTAAGGGGGCTTTACCTGCAGTGTGCAGTGGTGTCCTGCGCGTCTTGCTCTCCGTCTTCCACGTGTCCGGCGTGACGAGAAGCAGGTGCTGTATGACCAGAGGATCGCCCTCCCTGCAGGCGATGTGGAAGGCGTTCCAGCCATCCTTGTTTCTCAGTGTAGGGTCAGCGCCGTGGCACAGCAGCTCCTGGATCACACTGAGGTTTCTGCGAGTGCAGGCCATCATCAGGGGAGTCCTGAGAGAGAAGAGAACACTGACACCTACTCTGACCAAGTGAAATCTAGTTAGCAGTCACATTACAAGCTTACGAGCTAATACATAGCTAAGGGGAAAAAAATCAGAACAAATAGAAGAAATTACAATCAAATTTTTAAACAGTTCACAGGTAAAGTAAATGATCAAATCTTTAATTAACTTAGATTAGACACCATTCTTACTCCTTTTTTACAAATGCATGAAAAAAAAAAACACATTACACATTCAAATACAAAAGAATGGAAGAATTTAAACGGTTAAAGCAATACGTTTTGATCTAGATGAACAGGACAGATTTTAAGGCTTCTGGAAATGCATTTTAAACAGACCTTTTCAGGTTTTTGAAAGATGGTCAGGGATTTATCTTTGAGAAAAACAGACGCATAGCTCTGTGAGTCGAACGTAACCATAACACATGAGAGGTACAAGATGGGCTACTATCGATAAACCCACTGTGCTCCTTATTTCCTTTGTATGTTTGACCTCTTCGTAAAATAAACGGGTCTACTCGGTAAATCAAAACGTCTCTCCTTCGAGCCGGATTCGAACCAGCGACCTAAGGATTTCAGCATTCAGCCTCTACAGTCCTCCGCTCTACCAACTGAGCTATCGAAGGGAGCTGGCTTTAGCACCATGATATTTCCGTTTTGAAGCCAATAGAGGGCACCACATGTGAACACAATATTTGGGGGTTTATTGAGACCAGGTTAAAACGGTCATGCTTACCAGTCAGCCTTTTTCAGACTATCCACCTTGGCTCCCTCCTGGAGTAGATAGCTAACACAAGCCTGGTGGCTCATGGACGCAGCTTCGTGCAGCGGCCTCTTGTAGTCGTTGTTGTATATCTCCACGTCCATGCCCACCCGCTTTATTAGATACTCCACAATGTCCAGGTGTCCATGTCTGGCAGCGTAGTGCAGCAGGGTGTCTCCTGACCGACCAAAGTGTTTGCTGCTGACAGTCTGAACCGCCGCCGAGCCGCCTAATGTTATCCGTTTCTCCAGAGAGCTTAACTGTCCCTCCTGGGTGAGCTTCACCAGCAGTTTTAAAGTGTTTTCGTCCATGCCGGGTGGAGACGAAAGGCTGCTGCATGAACATAAAGTAACTTACCGGTCAAAATGAGAGAAAATAGTTAAGCTCAGCTACTTAAAAACATGCTGGAGAGAGGTGTTTACCAGAGATTTCTTATTCGCAGAGCAGCAAAAAATTAAGTGGCCAACCATAACCTTACACTGCTGCCATCTTTCCACACGTAAACTATACAAAAATGCACAAACAAACAAACGTTATTGTTATTATCATTGCTATAATAATATAATAAATAGGACATTATTGGAATACTCACAGGTACGAATTTTACATATAAAACATGATTGTAAGCTCAACATAAATCCATTGTTGGTATGTTTAAATCTTTCCATCTTGAAGGAAAACGCTTAATAACCTTAATAAATGTTTATAGATTATTGTTTGTTGAGGACGGCACATATGTATGAATTACAAAAAAAATATTATATATATATACATACAACTTATTCATATACATACTCAAGGAAAGAAAAACGTGTAAATGAGGAACAAGGTAAAGAACTGTTTTAACAAACCTTTTGACAGCATGAGTACCCCTAAACATGACTAGATTGCTGTAATATCACGAGAATAAACATTTTACAACACCTTTCAAAATAAAGTTACAATGTGCTTTACATGGAAAAATCAAGATAAAAACATGTAGACTAACATGTAACAATTTACTAATTTGATAATTGTTTTGAATAATTCAAATATTATTAATGACCAGCAAAAAAAAATCTGTAATGTCCACAAGCCTAACTTATGGCCGCATCTGATAAATGTGAAGACCCAAAATGTTGAAGAAGGGATAAACTTTGGTCGTCCTTTCCAGCAGAGCGACACCCTGGGCATTATGGGAAATGTAGTTTTTATGATGACGTGCGATTTGGCTCGCTAAAAGACCCCCCAAACTGTGTTTAATCAGTTATTATAACTCATAACTTGTAACTTACAAGTAATTTACCCAGTATTAGCATAATAACTACCACTTTAAGTATATGTTATAGCCCACTGGTTAAAATAAAGTGGTGTCAGTGTAATTTTCAATGACCATAGATTCTTTTCTTCTTCTCACATTGTGGCTAAATGTCCACAGCAGAGATTTTTTATTTTTTCGGTATTACTGCTGTGATTCTGTGAAATGGGGTGAGCTAATCTAGTTTCTGGCAATAGGACAGCGAGGAATCAGAGCGCTGGTGAACAAGATGAGTCACATCTGGAGGGAAGAAGAGAGAAAAAAAAGGTGGGAGAGGAGAAAAGTGGGATTGTTGGTGAGGGTGAGTCTCAGTCCTGTATGAGCAGTTTTACAACATGGACCATGAACACCAGGATTGAGACTGACCATAATAATCAGCACCCTCTTTCTCTGGTGAGGACATTTCTGACATTTTAAATGTGCTTTAAATTGTGCTTCAATTTAAATGACTGATCATTTACATATCGAACCAACAGGGACACACCTCCTTACTTTATCTCAACCCTGTTGTATTGTTAGACAAGAGAACTTTTTGTCCTGATACACTGAAAGAAATGTCCTATCTTTTTTTAACTTTTAACCTTAAAAACACATGGAAAATCTGCAATTGCATGATGCATGACACAGTTATATGTTGTTTCAATGCAATTCAGTACTTTTTCTGAAATTAAGGGTCATGGTTATTTATTTATTTTCTTTTGATACTGTAGTGATTTTCCTATCTTATTGTCATGCCTGCATTTGCCTCCATTAGCTTGTTTCAAGCATTTCTTCCCTAGAAAATGCACCAAAACAATTGAACTTCATTGCAAATCAGTGAAATGTTACAGACCTTTTCTCTTTGAGTGAATTAGTCCTGAAAAAGTGAACTACTTTATCCAGGTTAGAATTTTCTGCAGTGTGATGACTTATGTGGCTTGGTTCAGACCCCCAACCCCCATCCTCCACACTTAGACACACATGCACACAGTTACGGGCAAACTTTTAGGAACTTCAATTGATGAGGAAAAAACTTGTTTTCTAGCCGGTAGTTAGTTGCTACATAATCTACAACTATTCATGTAGCCCAATTCCTCAATGATGTCTTGAAGAAGCCATTTAAGAAAAATAATGTAAGATAGAGAAAGAACCTACTATACTGATATTTAGTCATAATAATAATAACACATTTATTCATATGGCACTTTTTAAAACAAATGTTACAAAGTAAGGCAATAAAAGTAAGATAAATGAAGCAAATGTAGTAACAATAAAATAACTATTAAAACAGAGCAGCACAAAAAAGATCAATAACAAATATGATAGTAAAATGGTAAAGTATATGTATATAAATATATACACACACACAAGCACATATATGTATACATTTTTTAAAATGTTTTTTAAACATTAGTATAATTTATTTGCCAAATTCTCAAATATAAATAATACAAGTGGCATAAAATCATGTGGGAGTTCATATCTGGTGGCACAATTCTGCAAAAACATAGACAATGTGACTCTGAATGCATTGTGGTTGGAGAACATATCACATGTAAACTCCATGCATTGTAATTCGGAGAGTCTTGAGTGGAATTACCGATTGTTCGAATGCAGGCCAGATACAGTGTGTTAGGCAGTTCTGCCTTCTGGAAGGAGTGTATCTGAAGCTAATCGGCTCCAGATGTTCTGGGCTGCTCTGCAGCGACAAACAAACCAGAAACAAACGCACAACACAAACTGCATGTTCTGTTTCATCTCAACTGCATGCTGAAGTTCAGTTAGAGCCTGCAGCTTTCTGAGGAAATTCTGAAACACGAAAAGCCGACAGTGTGTGTGTGTGATACCTTAACTGATGAGCAAGTGTGCCGTTTCCTGCTCAGGTTTCACCACTTTACGCTGAAACCCACTGAGACCTAATTATTCTAAGAGGAGGCCATAGAGAGGGAAAATGAGAGAAGGTTTTTGAAGCTGTGAGACAGTTGAGATATTTTGTCATTCATTGTGTAAGCGTTTATATTATTGCAGTTATATAAAAGTTCAAAGCGCTGGGAGGCAAATAGATCCCTTGATGAAGCCCTGCTGGCACCAGGAAGGAAGGAAGGAGGTGGTGGAAGGTTTTGGACAAAATACAGCCACATGTGTCGTCCAGTGTCTCCTGGTTTCGGGCCTCAGTGAATTAACTGCAGGTCAGGTCGCACTGGCAGTTTGTCACAGTCACATCAATATATGCAAAATGTATTTCTGTGTGTGCGTTTATACCAAAATGTAATTGATTTCTCTTTGTGTTCATAGTTTTTGGGGCAATCCACCCAAACCCTCCTCAATAAGTCTTCAACATATCTTGAGATTGACAGAAATCCTCTGAATGTGATCACAGTGTTCTCCATGAAAACAAGTCTCTGTAGCTTCTCTTTGTGTGTGTTCAATGCATCCACACTATAAAAAATGTCTAATATAGCAATATATAGCAAAGTAATCATTGTAGAGAAATGCTATTCCACCGCAATGTAATATGGGTAAAGTATATACACGTGAGGGTTACAATAGATGTATGTGAATAGAGGGACTGTATATTAAAATATATGTATGTTATAAATATAGTGTATATGTATAAGTGTGACAATGAAAATAAATTTAAGTGAAAGTTATAATAAACTTATTTATGTGGGAGTGAACATATGAGTGTGTGAGAGTGACAATAATATGCGTTTGAAAGTAGAGTATAAATCTGAGTGAATTATAGCTGACAAACCCCCAGTTTCTGTTTAAGTCTTACTTTGAATTAAATTATTTTAAATACAAGGATGCATCATTAAATGATACTTTCCCTGTCTGAAGACTATTGGAAACTCGGTTACGTGTACACATAGTGAAGAAATCTGCTATTTTCCAGGAAACATCTAACCGAGGAAATCAGAGTTTCTCTCAGTCACACTTAGAAACAGAAAGCTGTTGGAGGTTTAGATCACAATGAGAGCTTCAAAAGTCCTGTCTTTATATTCAAAACGCAGCATAGGAACCATTTAATACTTTTAAAGAATTTAAAAGTTAATAATTTGTAAAAAGCTACTTCATGTGCTCATGGTGGGAATTGTTTGGTCTCTGTAAATAATATTATGAAGAGTATGATCTACACCTGCTCTATATGAAAAGAGCCCTGAGACTGGTGCTATATAAATAAAATTAAAAAATTGAATTGTGTAGTTGTGCCATTTTTACACCAAATTAAAAAGGTTTTATCTCAAGGGTTCACTGAAGCCTTTCACATTTTGCACAGTGTTTTAATTGTGTTAAGGATTATAGATGTGTTCTATGTGGCCATTAGGTAAAGCAATGTGTACACCTTTTACTCCAAACCATTCACAGCTAAGAGGTACAACACTTGTAAAGCGTAGCCATCTGGTGACTTTAGACATTCACAGTAATGATGTCCTTTTTCAGGTTAAGGGACTATGAAAAACCTGGCTGACCCAGTTAGATCTCTGCAGGAGAAACCAGAGTCTTTAGCCAAGTTTACCCATAGCCATGTTTTGTGAACATTTTTTTTCTCCTTTCCTCTACATATGTGCAAAAACACATGAGACCTGCCATCTTAATAAATACCAAAGACTTTTAAAGTCACCTTCAGCTGTGTTGCCAGGTTTCAGTGTTAATACTTCACTGAAGGAACGGCCAAATCCTTTCAACCCTCCATACATCATTTTTAAGGCCAAGGGATATTTAATCTTTTGTTTCTCTAGAAGTTAACTTCTCTTGAGTGACTTAATAGCTCTCTATTTCTCTTTCTGTGTGTGTGTGTGTGTGTGTGTGTTTGCAGATGTCGCTGGAAGCAAACATGAAATATGGCTCTTCTGAGAAAAAGTAAGTGAAAATAAAATGTAATACAAATGTAATATGACTGGTGAAAATAAAATGTAATACAAATGTAATATGACTGGTTTATGGTCCCGGGTGATATAAATCTACATGAGATGAAGAAGAAATGTCAACGTTTGTCTTCAGTTCCTGTTGATGGGCAGGAACACTAGCAGACAGTTTACTTGTGCTTTAACACTCAACTATAGTATTAGCTTTTTAGCTGTTTAGTCGGTGTAGCCATTGCCAACTTCTCTCCAGGGATGGGAACAGGAGAGCTTCCAGCTTTCATGCACGTGCACCAAATGTGTGTGTGTGTGTGTGTGTGTGGTGTGTGTGTGTGTGTGTGTGTGTGTGTGTGTGTGTGTGTGCTGGGGGGAGGGTATGATGAGATAACCAGACGACAGGCTGTAAGGAGTTAAATTTCATGATTCCATCCAGTGTGTGAACAGCAGTGTGAACTGAACGCAAAATACTTAAAGGTGTTTGCTTCGAAAAAAAAGCAAACTTTACCAAATAATAAAGCATGCTTTAAATGTGTCATAATTCAAAAACTGTAACCACTGCTGTTGTTTTCAAGTTAGAACCTTGCAGATGAAGGTTTACATTTTGCCTTAAGGGTTTTGCTCCTTGAGGAAACACATTGACAGAGCAACCCAAACATTAATGCTACAAAAATAAGGCATAAAGTTCAGTTTATAAAAAACTTACAACTTAATCTGGATCCTCAGCAGGTTAAGAATGATTATAAAATGGCTAAAAAACTACATATGTGCTATCCTTGATCTGGGACAGTAAGCACTGAATATTTCAGTCTAAAACTGCTGCTCAGGTGGCATACTGTGCAGAGTTAGTTATGGCACCTGAACGAACAGCCAAAATGATAAAAGTGGCTTGTAACTGGTTGCAGATGGGTATTTGATCCTCCTTTCTCTTTGGTCTGCCTGACAGGCAGCTGGTGGAAAGAGTAAATGAAACACAATGTGTATTTCTGCTGCTATGAGAAGAAAACAGTAAAATATCAACTCAGTTTACGCAGTTTTTATTCTGATGGTTAGTGCTAAAATAAACAACAGAAAATAAATCAACAATATTTTTGGTAACAACTTTTTAGATTAAAGGTATAGTTCGATATATTATTTTTTCTTGCCGTGAGTCTGAGAAGATCGACAGTCTCATGTCTGTTTGTTAAGCACAGTTTGGAGCTAGAGCCGAGAGGCAATTAGCCTAGCTTTGCACAAAGACTGAAAGCAGGGAAACATATAGCCTTGCACTGTCCAAAGTTAAAAAATCCTATCCACCTATCAGCACATCTAAAGCTCACTAATTAACACATTCTCATTTGTTTAATCTGAACTCAAACAGACGACGAACAACAGTTCATGAGCTAGGCTAGCTGTTTTTCTCTACTTACAGTCCCCCTATAAAACCACAAGTTTTTGTTTTTCTGTTTGAGTACAGATTAAACAATCAAATACCACTCATTAATTAGTGAGCTTTTGGTAGGTGTATTTTTACCTCTGAACGGAGCCAGGCTAGCTGTATCCCTCTGCTTCCAGTCGTTACGTTAAGCTAAACTAAGCTAAGCTAAGTTGAGCTAATCGGCTGCTAGCTCCAGCTTCGTACTTAACATACAGACGTGAGAGTGGTATCAACCTCCTCAGCAAGAAAGCAAAAGAAGTGCTTTCTTTTTTTACAAAATGTAAAACTAGTCCTTTAAGTCATTGATCCAGCAAAACTACAAAACAGTCTCTGCTTCCAGCTTCTAAAATGTGAGCATTTGCTGCTTTTCTCCGTTTGATATCATTGTAAATTGAATGTCTTTGGGTTAGAACTGTTGGTCGGACAAAACAAGCAATGGAGACGTCAAATTCGGCTTTGTGACCCTGTGATGGGCATTTTTAATTATTATTATACATTTTCTAGATAAAACAATTGAAAAAAGAAGAAGAGATTAATCGGTAATAAATTATATGTAGCCCTATCGATGTTTTGTGGGGTATATTCTTTGGAAACTTGGAAATTTCCACACTACACACAGAGAACTATGCACCTACGTGCATGTACAAACTGACTCCTGCCTCTCTCTGTTTTTCAGTTAACCAGGTCCTCGTGGTGCTGCTGGTGCTGATGGTGTGTCTCCTCCTGCACAGTACACTGCTCAGAGCCTCCACTAGGCCCAAACCCTCAGGTAGGTTTTATTCAAGTCTTTCTAGAGCAAATTAAATTGTGTCAATACATTAAAGGATACGTCTGGCTTTGTTCTATATTGTGCTTATTGTCAGCAAAAGACCCAAACCAGCATTGAATTGATCCTACTAACAAGTATTGTGTGTGTTTATCCAAAGCCTGATATATCTTCTTCCTCTGTGCCATAGAGCTCCATTGTTGTTCAAAAACTATAAAAACACACCAATGAGCCACACTGTTGCACTGGGTGACATCTTTCATATTGCCATGAATACACACTGTGTCGTTTATTTTGACTCAGTCCCACATACACCCTCATGCTGCCCCAAATACTGACTAGACCACCAAATGTAGATTAATCCGCCACTGAAAATAGTCCCCTACAAATGCACTATTTACTCTTCTTTGAGTAACGTTTGCTAAAACCTACAGTGCCCAGCTGTTTTAGGAAATCACTGAGCATTTTGTAAAGATGAAACTACTGTTTTTTTTTTGTTTTTTTAAAGATTTACGTCTTTGGTGGAGAACAATGACTTGGGGCTGAGAGCCACAGACAGGGTAAGGAAGTCATATAAAAAAAACACATTGTTGGTTTTGGTCTTTTCATGAGATTTGTTGACAATAAGAAAAATACAGAACAGTGCCAGTCTTATCAACTTCCATCTAATGTAATTTTAATGATCATGCAGATGTTTGACAGTCATCACAGTGAACGCTAAGTAGTATAAATACAACAAACAGAGAGTGTTGGTCTTTTGTTTTGCTCTCACTCTTGTACTTTACTGTACATTGTAAGCAGTACAATTTCACATGTACAGATTTATTTTTATGCCACACCATCCAAAATGACACAAACCGATCTCAACTTTCAACCTCCCCTCCCTGATTCCCTTCAGATCACTGGAAGAGCCTCGGAAGAGCAGCACGAGTTCCTGCAGTTAGAGGGCCAGAGGCGGATAATGCCGTCCCTATCATCATCTGTGCATCGGAGGAGCGTATGGGTGCAACCATGGCAACCATCAACAGCATCTATAGCAACACAGACGCGAGTGTTTTTTTCTATATTGTTACTCTTCGTGATGCCGTGAAACTGACGAGGTTTGTCACTTGTTTCCACTTTAAACATTACTCTGAGGTGCAAGAAATTATTTCAAGCGTATAGGCGATTTGTGCTGTTATACTGTAAATGTATTGAATCTGTAATTGTTCCAAATATGGGTTTTTTTGGGCCACCTGACATTCCAGTATCATTGCCTGTCATGATGACTTTCATGTTTCTTTACCTAAAGGTACTTTCTTTGCATCTTCCCAGGCAGTACATAGAGAAGACTAAACTGAAAGGCATCAAATATAAGATTTTGGAATTTAACCCCATGGTTCTACGAGGAAAGGTGAAGCCAGATTCCTCTCGACCTGATCTCTTGCATCCAGTGAGTTCTGGGCGTGCTTTTGTTCATGTATCGATACATAGTTTATACATACAGACGTAGCTCTAAAGTGTGCAGTCCCACAATCTTTATGTTACTGTTTCAAAGAGGTGAAATAACTCTGCTTTTGTTTTGTAGCTCAACTTTGTGCGCTTTTACTTACCTCTACTTGACATCAACCATAAGAGGGTGATATACTTAGACGATGATGTCATTGTGCAGGGTATGTATATGATCAAGGTATGAAGGAATGTTTTATACTATGTATCCTAAAGATTAAATGGTTTTAAGGTTTGCCACTTGATAAAACTGTGCTTTTTTCAATGATTAACCCCAAACACTCAGAGACGTATTTTGTGTTGCAGATGGATTTGTTAGATTTCATTACAAATATTTCATTACAGGTCACCATATAGATATTACCTGTAATGATTATAACCTCTGCCTAGTAGGTCTTCTGTCCTGCTTGATTTTTGTCTGTAGCAAATGTATAGGATTATGCAGCCTTAGTGGAGGTTTGCAGTCTGACTGAGAATTTTTCACACATCTATAAACATCAATCAAATACAGAGGGCAATAGTGCTGTAATAGGTATAGAGTATGTGTATATACTGTACCATTTAAAGGCTTTTCATGCTTTTCAGGCGACATCAAGGATCTGTTTAATATCAAACTGAAGCCAGGTCATGCTGCTGCTTTCGCCACTGACTGCGACCTGCCCTCCACACATGAGATGGTGCGCAGCATCGGCATGCAGGTGGATTTTTATGTCTTTTTGTCATGGCCACTGAATTCCAGTAACAAAGGGAAGAGAACCCAAAAGCAGCCAGTCCAGGCAGGCGGGAAGAGTTCAGTGATTTATTGACAAAAGTGAACATACAGAAACTTGCCTTCAGGCAGGCAAGGAGTTGTTGTACAAGTTTCAGGGTTAAGGTTGTTGGTTGGTTGTAGGTACAGGTGGCTCGAAAGCAAAATGCATGAAACAACAATGACAACTTTGACAATCTGGCAAGGAGTGAGTGGAAATGGTCTTCAATACGGCAGGGTTGACAAGGGAAAATGGAAACAGGTGGATGGGGGAGGTCAGATGACTAGGGCTGCGGTCGAATAGTCTTTTTTGCTTAGGAAGGTTCCTAACTGAGTGAAATGATACATTGATACTGAATGTAACATTCCTGGACAGTCACTTTCTTTGTTGACTCTCGATAGTAACCTTCGAAAACACTCTGGTTTGGCAATTGAAATATTGCATCCTCTCCTCTGAGCTCTTCCCCTAGACAACCTACATGGGTTTCCTGGACTTTAGGAAACAGGAAGTTAAAGATCTGGGCATCCACCCCAGAGACTGCTCTTTCAACCCTGGAGTGTTTGTGGCAGATGTGAGCGAATGGAAGAAACAGAAGATCACCAAACAGCTGGAGAAGTGGATGGAGGAGAATTTCAGGTACGCACAGCGACCAGCAGTTTCTGGAAACTCTCATGTGGCATTTTGCCACATGTCCAGCTCAAAGATAAAGCTCTGGGGAAATTTAAGCACTGATTGGCTTGGAGAATTGCTTTCTGAGGACTTGGTCTAGTACAAAAGCAATACAGTAATTTAATTGGCAAAGTAGAACTATATGAAAACAATGGAATATTTTCTTGCGTACAAAACAACAAACTACTGCAATTTTAAGTCCCTCATTTAAGATTCATGTTTCAAAATAGGAGCCTCTGTTTTACAATGAAAATGTTATAGGACCTCCTTCATCTGGGTCTTTGGTTTGATAAATCAGATTCCAAACTTATCTTCTTGTGGTACAGTGAAGACATCCTGCCCCCCTGCTTTTTAATGACATGCTTCCCTGTGGTCATTTGATCTGACAACATTATGTTAGTCTCAACAGCTATGCTGATGATACACGATTATACATTTTTGTTCATGCAAAAATCTCTAGTGGCTTGTGCTCCCTGACTTTCTGTCTGTCTGCTATTAAATATGATATGATGAATATTTCTACCCCTAAAAAAGATTTAAACGGTTTTACTTTGACTTGCTTTAAGCTAAAAGAGATGCACATATTAACATAAACATAGCTTTTTTACCATGAAAACTTGTCACGATTGGAGTCCATTGTAACCAACATGAATCTAGCAGACAGCAGTGCCTACTCTCTCTTAATACCAAAACCAACACATTTCAAGCCATGGGGCTGTGTGAGGAAAAGCAGTGAAAGGATAGCATGTTGCTCCAGGTTTAGCTTCACTGGACTGGCTCTCTGTAGCTTTTTTGTATCTTTTACTGTAACTGATTTTAAAGTCTGTACAATATAACCTCTTTAAACCATGTTGTATTAGCGGCCTATACTGCAGATTTTGTGGATATCCACTACTACAACATGTACCAATTAATTATTTCATTCATTTATTGTAATGTTATTTATTCTTCATATTGTTCTGTCTCTCTTGTTATTGTGTGTTGGCTGTTCTTTTCAATGTCAAGCACTTTGAACTGCATTTCATGTACTATGTAAGCTGTAACATAAATATACATTTTTATGTTTACTTTTTTTAAGTAGAGTTGTGGAGCAGTAAAAGCATCTGCCTGATCAGAAACCCTCTTCCTCCTCTCCACCAGGCAGAACATATACAGCAGTGCCATGGCGGGAGGCGTGGCGACTCCACCCATGTTAATAGTGTTTCATGACAAATACACAACACTGGACCCACTGTGGCACGTCAGACACCTGGGTAAGATCATCACTCCTGTTCACATACAGGATCATTTCAGTACTGGTTCCTAAATGGCACAGTGGTATCTGAGAGGTTATAACCTCTCAGATACCATAACAACTAGGTTTTTAAAAAACATCAACGACCAAACAAAAACAGTCTCATCCTTTTTTTCAACTGTTGGCTTTGTACATAATATGAGAATGTGGTGATTTTTTTATTGAAAGTCTTCTCAATGTATCTTTAATTACCAAACTTTCACTGAAAACGGACCTAAAGTAAACTGAAACTGCAACTAAACTGGTGTCCCTTGAGTGGGCCAATCAGTAACAAGTAAGAAAATGTAGTTGTACCCCTTAGTTTTAAACACATTTAAACACATTACTCCCAAAAATCTGATCTGCAGTGTTTGATATATTGAGCTTGATGTAAAGTTGTGTACTCTCTCCTGTGTTGTGGAATGAATGAGACACAAACTGTCCCTTTTGGCTCCAAGCAGTCGTTTATTCTGGTAACAGAATAAACTGGTTAATGTTACTGGTTAGCAAGTTAGCAAGTTACACCATGGAGGTTTCTTATGAAGCTACAATCAAGCTACCAAAGTCACTGATAACATCATGTTGGGCTCAGCAATTTACTCACAACCAATATGGTCTCGAAAGCATTTGCTGTGGTAATTGGAAGCTCATTTTAACATACAAAGTATAGAAAACGCACTTTTACTAATAAAAATAAAGTTAACAGAGCTTATTACAGATCAACCTACTATGGGGACAGGATACAGAAGTGGGCACTTATGCTACATACAACACACCATCTCAGCGGGAAACTAATAATAATGCATTATAAGCAAGATTAATGAAAATAGTAATTAACATATTAAAAATAGAAAAGTGACTAATAATAAATTACTTTTACAGTAATAATGGCAAGTGATGTGAAGTGGAATCATTAACGCTGCAACATACAGACATAAAGACACCAAAAATATTGTAGCACTACCCTCAATTTCAAAAAGCTTTCCTGTGTGCCCAGGCTGGAGTCCAGACGCCCGCTATTCAGAGAACTTCCTACAGGAGGCGCGCCTGCTGCACTGGAACGGCCCATTCAAACCGTGGAATTACCCTGCTGTTCATTTGGATCTGTGGGAGAGGTGGTTTATCCCAGACCCCTCTGGAAGGTTCTCCTTGGTACGGCCTGAGAGAGACCGCTGAGGTCCGTGCCACAGAGGGACATGAAGCATGTGAAGTTTAGGACTTACTTGAACATTGGTGGAAGATGTAATAGGAAACGTACAGTGAATTTAATACTGAGGAATGTTCTTGAAAATGAAACGTTGGTCGAACATTGTATGAGAAACTGGCAGAATGGATGCTCTATATATGCTAAATACACAAAATGTGACTAATCTGTTGTCTACAGCAAGTGACAGATACCTGTAAAGATATTAGAATATTACTTGTACGAATGTGTTTAAAGTGAACTTGAGAAACTCAAGATTTTTGTGTCTTTGTAAATTGTGTTAAGCATGAGAAAATGTGTTTCTATGCTAACCTGAAATACATTTTCAGAACTCCAGTTTTCACATTTTCTCATCTTTACTTGTACTGTGGTACTGCTTCAAATATGGCATTGAAATCTTGAAGTAAACAGAATACCTAACAGCGTTGTGTTACTACAAAGGTGATATAATGGTTGTTAAAACTGTATGATAACTATAAAAACTAAATTTAAAAAAAGGAATATTCCGAGTCCTGTTGATTGATAAGTACATTGATACTTGATACTTCTAATTGGGCAGATTTTTAAATGCAGGACTTTTATTTTTGACATTGAGGTATGGCTACTTTTACTTAAGTAAAGGATCTGGATATTTCTTCCACCACTGGCCATTGATGGCATGAGCTGAGAGCCTCCGACTCAGCCACCAGAGGGCACTATAGTCCTGGAAGTCCCCCGTAAAGGATCTGATGAGCTGCGTGCCACAGAAATGTTGTGCATCAGCTGCAGTTTGCTGTTAGAGAGCAGCTCCTCTGTTCTTCTGTCTGGATGTCTGGTCATTATTCCTACTAACTGAGGACAACATACAGTATAAGTACCAATTTGCATTTTCAAAAAATATATTTAGATTTCTTAGAAGTACATCTCATAACTTCTTACTGTACCTGTGATTTTGCAGTTTTAGCCCATCTACTTTTACAAATTAATACTTTACATTACTGATAACTGCTTTTGCAAACCATGCATACATTTTTGAATGTCTTTTCCCTACTTTTCCAGGCAGCTGTTGCTTTCCATTCATTCATTGTACGGTATCTAACTTAAACAGAATATCACTAATTTCCAATTCCACAATCAGCCACACGTCTGCAGTAAAAATCACGCTGAACTGATAATGTAATGTTTTTTAAAGCTGTTATACCTCTATGACGTGTTTTTAATTTTTTAGCATCTAATCCTGTCATTGCATCTCATCTCTCGTGTGTTTTGTTTGCGTTTTCTCCACAGAGTTGGCTCTCTCTCAGAACTGCAATTCTGGATCTGATTGGATATCTAACCACTAGACGCTCAGGTGGAAATAAGTTTTACTTTGTAATTTCGAAATCTTGTGGTAAATTCACCATAATCACATCTAAACCTTAAGGGGGTAACAAAAGATTACCAGCTGACCTGATGTTTGTTTTACAATAAATGAAACTGAAAGTAACTCAGAGTGACAGCACCCAGAGAAGTCTCTCTCTCAACAAACAACTTCAAGCCTTCAGGCCTCTGAGCAACGGGGAAGAGGGAATACTCACACAAGGACAACAATGCCAAAAAAGTCTTTTTTAGCGTTTTTATTTCACACTTTCACTTTTGTTCTTAGACATGGCAGTAGCCAGCAGTCTCCTCCCTGCAGATCAGTCTCTGTGCTCCATCTGTCTGGATGTGTTCGCTGATCCAGTCACCATACCATGTGGACACAACTTCCCAGAACACTGGAATATTAATGTCCAGTGTCAGTGTCCCATGTGTAAAGAGCTTTTTGGCAGAAGACCTGAACTGCGGGTCAACGCCATTTGAGATCGCTGCTCAGTTCAGGAACAAAGAAGAAGTTCTCTGTGACGTCTACACTGAAACCAAACTGAAGGCCCTAAAGTCCTGCCTCCGGTGTCTGACCTCCTACTGTGAACCTCACCAGGAGCTTCACCAGAAAATCACAGTTATGACAAGACATACGCTGATCAATCCTTTGGAGAACCCGGAGGGCAGAATGTGTAAGAAGCGTGATAGACCTCTGCAGATGTTCCGTAAAACTGACCAGATGTGTGTGATCACAAGCTGTGGCTCAGCTGGAGGAGACCCTCACTATTCATGTTGAGCCGAAGAGGGTCCAGCAGTATGCAGTGGACGTGACTCTTGATCCTGAGACAGCATATCCGAAACTCATCATGTCTGATGATGGGAAAGAAGTCAGTCATTGCGATATGAAGCAGAATCTTCCAGACAGCCCAAAGTGGTGTTATTCTGCCTTAGGAAAGCAGAGTTTCTCTTCAAGAAGATTTTACTATCAAGTTCAAGTTAAAGGGAAGACTTCCTGGGCTGTAGGAGTGGCCAGAGAGTCTATCAGCAGAAAAGGGCACAACACATGGACCCCGAAGAATGGCTGTTGGTCTGTACGCTTGAATGAAAAAGGGTATGAAGTTGCTGGTTGTTTTTGTATTTTGATGTTTCTCTTTACTGCAGAAAAACAACAATTTGTAATGTAAGTTCTCAAGTAAACATTGAATTCTTGTAAACTGTAAATTTGACGACTGTAAGACAGAATCCCTGAAGAGTGCCTTTGTCTTCCAAGGGTTAGTACACTGTTGGTTCCGCTCCACTGAGAGGCGCCAGAGAAATAGCCAAGATCCTTAACGGAGCCTGTGAGGTTTCACTGGTGTAGTCTCTGAAGGTTTGGGGGTGGCAAAATCAGTTCAAAAATTAAAAGTTTTGTTTTTGTTTTCTTAATTTGCATGAAAATTAAATTGTAGACAACTCTTTTCCCTGTTTAGAATTGAAAACTGTGCATTGCATTTTGTAGTTCAGTTTGGGTGACTCAGTCTGTTTGGGAGCGCAACCCATTTTCAAAGTATGGAATACCCTGGGGGCCAAAATTACAATTCATACGTGTAATACATCATGAAAGTACATACAGTATGGATGAATACACAAAAATATATTTTTTATTCAGTTGCCGTGCGTGCTCAGAGGCTGAGGGATTGTGATTGGCTGAAGGATGAGGGGGCGTGGCAATCGGACAAAACATTGTCATGACATTATGAAATCAAAGAGCCAATAGGGAAAATGCCACGGTATGCCTGAAATAAAATAAAAAAACTTTTGAAAAGGCAATTTTACAATGCAAAATTGGTTAAAAGAAAATGAAATGAAAACGATGCCAATAAAACTAATAAAAATGAAATAACACTTAGTTGTTGTGGATTTTTGTTCATCATTTTTGGAAAAATAATTTCAGAATTTGTTGGTTGATTCATACATTTTACTGGTTATTCATTTGGGAGTTCTGAGCATTTCATTCTAATGTAAAATGTTTTACTTTTTTCCCCACACACACTTCCATAGGAGGAGTCTAATCTCTAATGTTATTGAATGACATTTGCTACAGAATCAGTGACAATGTTATGTTTTACTTTTGTTATCATTTTTTATTTTTTTCTATAAGAGCACCATAACATAACATTAAACTATTATATGAATAAAGTTGACCATTATTACTATCATTGAACCTGTTTTTGGTGATGTAACATTTTTCAGTAGCTAGTTTTTTTTAAATGAAATCATTGTATTGATGTAAATTGTCAAACACACTGTGTGACTCAGTGGAAATTAGTGTCCCATTCATCATCAGTGGAGACATTTGAGGAATTTTCTCTTGCTGACTTGTACCTTATTGTGTGCAATTATTGGTAGCGTATGGAGATATTTTGTGGTTGAGTACAGTTAGTTTGAATTTTAGTTAAGGTGAAATACCATTCAAACTCAAGCAAACACTGTGGGAGTACAGTCACCCTGCTACTTTCTGTCAGTTCAAGAAATTCTTTCTGTCTGACGTCACAGATCATGGTTTTAAATCTCAGCCTAGGATTGAATTTAGTGTTTTGCTTCCTTGCCTGAGGCGACAACTATTCATTTACCTGAATGTAATGCCTTATCAAAGATATGGATAAATCCTCTGTATGCAATACTATGACATGGCATGTGCACAGAGCTACAAATTATATGTACATTTTGAGAGGGAAACACTGTAGTACTCCTAGGCGTATAATTTAAGCTATTATTGCTTATTAGTTGTGGGAGTGGATGTTCTCTCTTATTATGATTACTATTTCAGGAATGATGTTATTCAAATTCTGCGTCATAGTCAAACTGGTTTAAACGTCCATCTAGCAATCTAGGTTCAAGGTCACAGGTATTTAGCTCTGTGTGTGCGTGTGTGTGTGGAGTTTAAAGTGTCACTCCCCTCGACCGCTCTTGGAATCTGATTTGACGCTGGGAGCTGGCATTGACTGCATCAGAGGCGGTGGTGTGTGCCGTTTCACGTCATCGGGACGTCAGAGTTCAGGTTCAGGTTGTTGTGGAGTTGTTGGGTGCGTACACACCACTTTGGCAGAATGCCAGAGCCTGAAAGTTAGGAATGTTATGTCGCATCCCAAAGGAAATTGATGGGGCACTAAGGTAAACATCTGCACTGGGACTGTCAAAAGATTATATATTAAAAAGGAATTAAGTGAAGTTTTCAGTCTCATAGCACAAAATGGCCGCACTATATCTTCTGATAGGACTGATCAATACCATTGACTCCATGTTTACTTCACCAGCTCCTGACATTTCAGGCTTTAAAAACTTGTTTTCCCACTTGTGCTGTGGTCAAGGCAAGCTTCAGTACACTGCGGCAACCAAATGAGGCTCAGTTGGTCTTATGGGTCTTAATGTATGCCAAGAAAATACTTCCCACACGATTAACGATTTAACCAGTCTTATCTTTTTACATTTGGATTCAAACAGTATTTCTTTTTTAATCAGGTAATCTCAGTGATTCTGAGATCTCTTTTACAAGAGAGACCTGAGTACAGCATGAAAGACCAGACCGCCCTCCCCAAAAATACGGCCATATAGTCGGTAGTCTGTGCAAGCAGCTTATTATGACCCTTCTTTACGTTTATTGTTAGGTGGCGACCTCTAGTGGCCGTAGTAATTATGACGGGAGAAAAAGCAGGAAATCAGGTGCGGGTTTTTGGTTGTTTTGGGGGTTTTTTTGCTAGGGGACACAAGACTTTAACCCAGGACCCTGCTGTTCATGTCCCGTGTGAAACCAAAAGTCAGCGCTGTCTTAAGTTAAGTTATGTTAGTAAGTTACATTAGTAAGTCACGTGACGTAAGTCATAAATCGTAGGATTTTAGTTGCTTATGATTTTACCAATTATTACTTACCACTTACTTCTTATTTACCTCTTTAAGAGTCCTTACTGTATGTTGTTTGTTTTGGGATTCTTATATGTGACATGGCTGCTATAAAGGCCAGTCCGGATCAAAGATTCACGACGAGATGAAACCGTTTTAAAATGTTGCAGGAAAAGTTGCAGCGGTGTGAACTGACCCATCGCAGATTGACTCATGCCGGCTGATGGCGTCGCCTGCGACTCAGCTTGTCAAGTCGCCAGGGGCTGGTTTTAGAACGTAAGGCACGTCACCTGTTTCAACAGCCAATCAGCTTGTAGCGAAGTCAGCTGGTCATCTCGACTCGTTCGTTTTTTTTAGTTTTCGCCGTTTCATCAATACTAGAAATTCAACTGTAGCAAGTAACTCACTATCACTATCCTCATTCATATTTTAAGACGCTACAAATTAGATCCAGCAACAAAAAAAAAGCCTGAAAAGCTCGCCGTTAGAATGGAAGTACAGAGAGTTGTTGCTATGGAAACGATACACTGTCTCGTCTAGTCGCATTGGTGTAAACTGGCAGGTTTCAGAACGTCACGCAGACCGGCACAGTGCAAGTAGTTGCGAGTTTCAACTCGTCTCGTTGCAAATCTTTGGTCTGAACTGGGCTTAACACACTGTTAACAGTGCATCCCCCTGGGATAAACAAAGTACTCTATCTATGCAATTAGTTATTACAATGGTGGTTGAGCTGAGACCATCAGTACAAATCGACTGTGTTCTATATAGTGCAGCCATGTGATTTATTGTTTGGATAAGCTGACTGTACAAGCAGATTGACTTAATCATGTGACCGCACCCAGCATCACTGATGGGTGTGGTCACTGCTGCACCTTTAACCACACCTAACAGTGATGTTATGTTGCATTGAATACACCCTGAGTGGAGTGGAGAGTTTGGTGACTGCCCCTGCACTTTGTTTTTTTACAATGAGCGCTGCAGTTACAGTTAAAAAAGAGACAAACAATTAAAAAGGAAAGAGAGACAAATGGCAAAAAACTGAGTGAAGAAACAAACTTTGAATTTGCACAATAACAATGAAGGAACAGCATTTCACTGATTTGATGATAACAAAAAGGCATTTGTATTTCACACGTCACAGTAGAGACATAGCAGAGAATCCAGTCATCCAGGTCTTGTGTTAATAACTAGTGTGAGAGAAAGGCTGTGGTCTGTGCAGAGACTATGTGTGAGACTGCACGTATGCTGTTCACAGCTGGCAGATAGTGCAGGAGGGACAGAGGCTCTCTGTGTGTGTGTGTGTGTGTGTGTGTAAAGAGAAACTGTAAGTGATACATTAGTTGCGTGTTGGAGGTTATGGATAATAGAGTCACATTTAAGTTTTAAAGAACCCTGCATTTTGTGTGTGTGTGTGTGTGTGTGTGTGTGTGCGTGGGTGGGTTGGGATACGTGTGTGTGTGTGTGTGTGTGTGTGTAAAAGAGAAACTGTAAGTGATACATTAGTTGCGTGTTGGAGGTTATGGATAATAGAGTCACATTTAAGTTTTAAAGAACCCTGCATTTTGTGTGTGTGTGTGTGTGTGTGTGTGTGTGCGTGGGTGGGTTGGGATACGTGTGTGTGTGTGTGTGTGTGTGTGTAAAAGAGAAACTGTAAGTGATACATTAGTTGCGTGTTGGAGGTTATGGATAATAGAGTCACATTTAAGTTTTAAAGAACCCTGCATTTTGTGTGTGTGTGTGTGTGTGTGTGTGTGTGCGTGGGTGGGTTGGGATACGTGTGTGTGTGTGTGTGTGTGTGTGTAAAAGAGAAACTGTAAGTGATACATTAGTTGCGTGTTGGAGGTTATGGATAATAGAGTCACATTTAAGTTTTAAAGAACCCTGCATTTTGTGTGTGTGTGTGTGTGTGTGTGTGTGTGCGTGGGTGGGTTGGGATACGTGTGTGTGTGTGTGTGTGTGTGTGTAAAAGAGAAACTGTAAGTGATACATTAG
>VMKM01002115.1:0-88310 GCA_008360985.2 Macquaria ambigua | reverse complement strand
ACAAACCTGTTTCATCGTTTGAAACAATATAGAGAGCAAGAAATGACTCAGGCGAGCGTTGTTAGTGGACCCTCGACAAGCAGCAGCAAACTATCGTATCAGCAACCTCCAGCAGCGTGCCTTAAGACCAGAACTAAAGAAAATGTTTAAACCCGTCTGTACGAAGACTTCTGACCAGAACAAATACTTTAAACCACATTAACCATCTGGTTTCTTCAACTTTCAAATAGTGATTTGACATTTATCGTGATAATTATCAATATCGACTGATGTGAATATTTTTTTCACGTTAACATTTTTGGCCATATCGCCCAGCCTTACTGATAAGACAGGATTTCACCACTCTAGAGAGTTCGAGCAACTGTTTTATCTTTTGTTTCCAGGCGGCTTCTTCTCCTTCTTCTTCTCCTTCTTCTCCTCCGGCTGAACAAATATTAGCATGTCATGGTCGAGACAAAATCAAACCACATACACGTAACAACAGCTGTGTGATCAGCTGTGTCCACATTTAAAATGAGATCACAGACAGTTTTAGTCTGGGCGGAGGGCTGAAACAGAGAGGCCATCTCCTGCACTGACACCCCCGCTGAGCTGCATTCTGCCTGAACACGTCTTCCTGACAGTGACAGTTTCCTACTTGACCGACACGTTAACAAACATCTTAACTGCAAAAAGAATAAAGACGTTCCCCGTCAGAGGGCTCCTACCTCCCTCTCTGGCGCCTCCGTGCAGGATGCACGCTCCGCCATCAATCTGGTTGAGGAGGGCGGGGCAGAGGAAGCTGAAGTCAGCGAGGGTCACGCTCTCCTCCTGAGACATCCCATGTGAGGAGAGGATGCTGGAGGCGTTCAGACACTGGAGAGAAAACACAAACCACTGCACTTATTCAGGATAATAAATTCAATGACACGTTCATGAAGTCATTGTAGGTTTCACACCTGGATGGATTTATTTTTTATTTTATTTTACACTTTCCTCTCATTTACAACTCTGCAGTCTTATCAGAGAACCAGACTACTGTTCTCCGACGCAAACTGGAGGAAACTACGTTCTTTATTTAAACACTGATGCATCGAGCAGTTTGGCTAAAAGAAGGTTAAAACACGTACAGAAACCTTTTACTTTGTGGAATATGAACATTGAGGTTTTGTTTTCTAAAAGATTTTCAAAGAATGTAAATGAGAAGTGAATGTCGTACCTCTGCACTGCCCACACTTCGGCTGTGGGGAAGATCCTGGTTCATGTGGTCGTTAGCGTGATCATGGTCCTGGTTGTGATCATGGCCATGGTGGTGGTCCTGGTTGTGATCCTGGTCCTGGTCATGGTCGTGGTCCTGGTTAAGATGATCCCCCCGGCTGACTGCAGCTATCTGTATCTGGCTTTCAGTGACCAGTCTGGCAGCCGCCCTGGTGGTTTGCTCCCCTGCAGGACTGGGTTGTTCTGGGCTGCTGTCTTGTCTCTTATGAGCTTCATCTGGTTTCACCACCAGCTGGGCGCTGTACACCACCGTGGTGGCGACCCCCTGGGCCGCCGCGGTCTTCTTGTCGTGCAGATTGTGATGGCTGTCCTGATCTTTTGATACTTCAGAGGCTTTTGGAAACTTTCTGGGCTGCGAGGGCTCGACGTGGACGTGTTTCTGGTGATGCGACTTGTTGGAGTCATGCAGATGGTGGTGATGGTGGAGGTCGCCTTCGTGGTGCCGGTGGTGGTGGTGATGGTGATCATGGTGGCCTGTTTGCTCGTGATGTTGCACCATGACAGTCCTGATGCGATCCAACCCCACGTTCTGTAGGAGACGCTTTAAACCGGCCAGGGAGATGGTCCCATTTTCTCCGTATCTGTTCAATTCAATAAAACAATTTTACGAACTAAGAGAACAATTCCTGTTGTCACAGTATTTATGACCTGCCAGCGGGGAGTTCACTGCTATTTATGTACAAATTATTAATATTTCCCCGGATACGTCTTTGAATCTTTTTACTCCTCTAAGTGAACCTGCAGTGCACCGTTTTTCAAAGACTTTCAATAGAAAAAGTGAAGGAAACGGTTTATGTTCTGTATCATCTGTGAAAATTAAAAACTACTGCTTTTATAAAAATAACCCTCTTTTAAAATACTTTTGTATTTTTCATCCTAAACAAGTGAAAATTAAAAAGGGATACACACATTACAGGCAAACATCATTATGTTAACCAAACCCTCGTGTTTTTAGAGAACTGCTCTATATTTACCGGTGTGACGTAACTGAAATGAACATCTCATTTGTACTCAGCAGGTAGACGCTGAGCTACAGCAGCAGAATATAGTTCAACAGGAAGATACATGTGTTTGTATGCTGTGACTTGTTCGCTCTCAATTTTAATTCAAGATTTGTGTTTATGTAACAGACTTGCAATACATTCTACTTCAATGTCCACATTTGAAGAGGTTTTGATTAGTTTATTTCTCAGGTGTTGGCATTAATGGATCATCAGAGCTGTGTTTCTGATTTAAATCAAATTGTTGCCAATTTTAGAAATACGGCTTCTGTTTTAAAAGAAAATAAGGATTTTGTAGAGAAATGTGGTTATGTTTCTTAAAGTAAATGAAAAATATTGTTTTGGTGTTGATGCAGAAACTACGTATCGTATTTTACACTTATTGAACGACACCAGCCCTCCTATACTTTTATTACCAAAGAATATCTTAATTATTTTATATTCAGACATCTTTAGTCACATCTCAGCTTTTAAGAATTGGATTTCCACAATATCGCTCCTGTTTCAGTACACTGCATTACACACAATTCTCATCACGTCTGCATAATTCAACTAAATCATCGCAGTATGATTATTTGTCAATAATATTGTGCAGCTTTATTGGATTTAAAGCTACAACTCACAATCATTCAAAAAAAATCCAAAGTTTGTCCGAAATGACAAACATGAGTGAAGCTTCGAGTGATGCCTTCAAATGGCTGATTTAGTGGGATTTTAATTTTTTGGTTTTTAATCGTGTGAAGCATAAAACAAACATCTTTGTATCTGTGGAGCTGCAGCCGAGAAATGTTACGTCATAAAAACTGTTGCTCAGTGACTCGGCGAGTTTTTTATTTCTTTATACTTTGACAGGAGCTCACCTGTTGAACAGAGCCTCCAGGTGTTGTCTCTGGCTCTGCTCGGCTCTCTGTGTGTCGACCACAGCAGACAGTAAACGCACCGCGCTGTTTGCCTGCGTGGTGGGGGGGCTGCAGTCAGAAGCGGCCGAGCCGTCGCCGCCGAACAAACTGACGGCGAGGAGAAACATGACGGCCAACGCAGCCCGACTCCTCTCCTCCATCATCTCTGCCGAAACAAGTTAGACGATCTGTTCAACTGCTATTAGAAATACTTTTAACTGTTTTAGCACCATTTCTGTGAAAAGGAGAAAATCAAACACATTTTAATACATTTTTTACAAAAACACTAGATTGAAAACAATATGTTTTGTGATAGAAACATTTAGGGCTGAACCAATTAGTCAAATAATCGATAAGTCTGCAATTAATCAGCAACTATTTTGACAGTCGAACATTCACTGGTTCTAGTTTCTCCATTTTAGGATTTGCTGTTTTATATCAAAGTAAACTGAATTTCTTTTGGACAAAACAAGACACTTGAAGGTAATCGTGAAGGGCATTTTTTTACTATATGCTGACTTTTTATAGACCAAATTCTGAGCTGAGAAAATAATCAATGGATTAATCATTAACACTACAAGATCAACTACAGCACACTGAAAGAAAACATGAAGGATGTACAGGGTCAAATTCAAGCACTTTTTAAGCACTTTCAAGGTACCTAAACCAAAAATGTCAAGGCTCTCGAAGCCTTTATCCTCACATCTAAACGGTTACTATAAAGGCCAACAAACAAATGTAATGACGGGATCGTTTCATTTCAAATATTAACAGATTTTTGGTTTCCATGAGTGATTGTGTCGATGATGAAACACCAGATTATGTCGAAAATCAAGCATGTTTCAAGGAGTATATTCGAATTCAAGCATATTCCTAACCTTGAAAACATAACGGTTAAAATTAAGCATTTTCCAAACTTTCAAGACTTTGTACAAACCCTGAGAGCTGCAGGATATTTTGAATAAATCGTGAACTGACGAAATGTGGCAGCCAGAAAATAATGAATCAAAAAGAGATTATTGCAGCTAAGCTTATTACACAGTCTCACAATACAAGATTTAGAACATTTGTCTATGGAGTCTGGTAGTGACTGCCTCGTGCAGGATGTTTACAGGACTCTGACTGGATCCATTTCTGCTCCACATAAAGCTGATGATGCATTTTCTGAGAATTTCTACCCTGAAATGTTAAAAAACAAAAAAGCTGTGGAAA
Organism: Macquaria ambigua; assembly: GCA_008360985.2. NCBI lineage: Eukaryota > Metazoa > Chordata > Actinopteri > Centrarchiformes > Percichthyidae > Macquaria > Macquaria ambigua. Next base: position 83,941 of record VMKM01002115.1, on the reverse strand, counting down.
TGTAAAATAACACCATAAACAAGCAACCACAAACCAACAGTCTGTTGATGAATGATTCATTTTGTGGAGCAGTGCAGCAAAGAGCATGTGAGTCTTCTGTTGTGTGTAAATATCCTGTACTGTATCTGTAATACTTGTAATGTTGAGTAATTCTCAAAGGTTTCCTATAAAGCTGAAGGTGACGTCGCCACATTGCTCGGTCTGCCTGACCAACAAGCCAAAACCCAAAGAGGAAAAGCAACAAATCCTCAAATTCAACAAGTCAGAGGGAATATTGTGTCTTTAAAATCCTGTTCAGACATCATTTATAATCTAGAGTTTATATTTATAACACTGGCACATTACCACGTTGGTATAACTGGAACACATTCTGACCACTGGCAGAAGAAGTATTCAGACACTTCAGTAAAATTACAATATAAAAATACTCCATTAAAAGTAAAAGTCTGGCATTCAAGATTTAGTACAAAAGTATATTCAGCAAGTGTACTTGAAGTATAAAAGGAAAGTACTCACTATGCAGGTATAACAGGCTCTGTCAGTATGTCATTAATATATAATTATACGACTGGATTCTTTGTACTGATGTGTTAATTATTGTAAGCTGCAGTTAAATATAGACGGCGGTGAGTGAGCTAATTCTGAACATTTTATATATACTGTTGAGAGGCTTCCTGTACGTTATAACAACACGTCATATTTTATATGCTCATTATAGCTTTTTAAAATCTTTATCTGCAAAGTAACAACCAACTATGGCTGTCAAATAGATGTAGTGGAGTAAAAAGTACAAAGTTCCCCTCATGTAGTGGAGAACATGTACAAAGTAGCATCCAATTAAAATATAGTGTAGTGGAGTTAACGAACACACTGAAGTTGAACACCAGGTCTGACGTTAATTTCCAGGAATTAACGTTATTACACAATAGAAAACATGACTACAGAACATGTGACAGATGGACTAAATGACGGAAGACCTTTTCACGGATTATGGTTAATTCCGGATACAGATTACTGCAAAACACCATCCAGTAAGATCACACATTGCTGATCACACTGTCCGCCAGCTAAACTTAGTTATAACCCACAGTGCCTTTAAGAAGATAAACGGAAACAGTTGGATGGATGAGAAAACTATTTTTAAAAATGTTGGATGTTAAGCCGAATTGAAGAGCAGCTTCGAACTAATTGTATTACAAATAAATCAAGTTACGTTGAGATGGTATTCGTCCTTTGACGATAAAATATATTAAACGTAAAGGTTTTCTGAATGGGGTCTGGCGTACGGTTCATACAAATAAAGAACGTTAGATAGCTAGCTTAACAAAACTAACAGCTCATCATTAGCAGTAACAATTCATGCAAATATATGATGTTTAAAGTTAAGGAATAACTGATTATAATACCAACACGGTCGAAGTTTCCTCAGCTCTTCTGTTTGTAACAGTGAATTAGCTGGGTTAGCCACTCTGCTAGCCGCGGTTACTTCGTTAAATTTATCGGAGGATGCTGACAGATGGCATCTGCCAGGTGGCTGCGGCCCAGGCTCGGGCCTCGTGCTGCTGCCGAGGCTCGGCCTAACTTTACAATGATATCAAGCCATAAAAATATAAAACCCTTCTCCCGCGGTACAACCAGCCACGCGTGTCCGTCTCTGAATAGAAACACACACACACTGGAGGTAAACAGTAACACGTTGGGTTTATGCGCGCTGCACCAGCCCGGTGCCGTGTGCACAAAGACGGCAAACCCGGAAACTGAACCCAGCCGCTGCCGTCGCCGTGCGGAGCGGACATGCTTCACCTCACCTCGGCCACAAATCACACCAAAATATGCCTTCACGTGTGTGGGAATAACTTACAGTGAACGTAAGTGCTGTGTTTTATCCGCCCTAGTTGACGTGTGAACGCTTCACGGTGCCGCTCGGTCCTCTCCGGTCCGTAAAGAAGGCTGTGGTTTGTGCCGCCTTTAGTGGTTGCCGGAAATCTTAGTCTCCCTGCAAAGACTGGAGAAGGAGGGCAAATGCAGAGCCGACCAATGCCCTCAGGGGGCCCTAAGCTCAATTTAAATATGGAAAAACTGTGTGCCTCATTGAGTTTTTCAATTATGTAATGAAAGTATGTGTTACAAGAACAATGATTTGTATAATATATAGGTATAATCTGTGAAATTAGAAAAAATACATGCCATGGACAATGTATATGATAAGAAAATATAAAAACGTGATAAAAATACATAAACATACAAAACATAAAGCCATATATAAAAGAAGATAAACATATCTGAGAATATGACTGGTGGAGTGCGTATTTTAATTACTGACGTGGGATTCAGGGGATGAAAAAGCATTAAACTCTCTGAGAAGGAAAAGTGGAGAACAAATACCCAATAAAGACGTCACATCACGCAGCTGAAAGACATTTTCTTCTCTCAATTCTGCCTTTATGTACTGACTCTTCTGTGAGCTTCTATACAGGTTGCAGCCACCCAAAACACACAGAGACTTTTACAGGTCCTTAAAGAGGTTTGTTGTCGTTTGGAGCTCATGCACATCAACACAGAACATTTGTGCAGGATTTCCAATCCTGAAACTGAGTTTGGGCTCTGCTTAGGAAATGACACTAAATCCAAGTTCAGGGTACTTTCAGCGGCCGCTGGCAGTGCATCTGACAACAAGGACGACTACAGCAAACAACATCTGGTAGAAAAGCGGCCTCACAGCACAGAGAAATAAAGTCAAAGATGAAACATTATTTAAAACGATAATAAAGGATCACAATCCACACAGCGGGGCATGAAATAATTATGAAGTGGTTTGACTTGCTGGACGTCCAACTGGTGCCTTTTTAACAACATAGACGCAGGAAGAACCTTGTTCCAAAGCTTCACAACGATTTTAAAAGTTCAGGTTAGGAGAAACTCCAGGTTACTCTGTGCTAAGTTCCTGCAGGGGAAAAGTGCTGAACCACTTAGCAACAATGCAAAGGCCTAGCAATCAACAGCAACATCTTAGCAACAATCTCATCTGAGGGTTTTAACAAGTTCATGTTCCACAATTACGTATAAATTAGACGTAATGAGTTTTTAAAGACTATTATTCTAGATCTGTTCACTGTTAATGGCTTAAAAATGTATTGAAATGAAGGGATTTAGTTTTTCTCTTGTAGTGTGAAGAAGGCTTTGAAACAGCTTTCAGACCATCATCTGCCATAAAATTGACAGAATATAGAGTTACATTAATATAAAAAAGGAGAAACAAATGTACAGTTTTACAAACGTTTCTGTTGGCTAGTCAGACGTGTGCTGGGAAAATCCACGACTATAGTAAAATCCCAGCTACATCCTCCAACAACATATTAGCCACTGATAGCTTGATTGCTATGTTTATTGGAAAGTGCAGAGGCTCCAAACAACAACCAGAGAAACTCTGAGGAGTATTTTCCAAGGAGCACTTGAAGGCATCACAGGAGGACTTGAAGCAGACGCTGTGGAGGAGCAGAGCAGGACATGTGACTGGGCTTTGGTAGCACGTCACAGGACAGCAGAGCGTCCAGGTCCGCGTGGAGAGGGGACGGGGATTCATTAGGACAGATCTGGGAACTCTTTTCTTTTCATGCCACTCTCTCCTTCTACTCCACCACAGTTATGTGACAGATGTAGTTTATAGTTACTTTACAATTTAAGGTTTTTCCACATAAAGCACATAAAGAGCTTTTAAAATATGGTGTTTTGTTATAAATTAAACTACAAGTACAGCTGAAATAATCAGAAAATTAATTGGCAACTCTTTTGATGGTTGAAGTGGTTTTTCCTGTAAAATCATTTCCTGGTTGCAGCTTCTCAAATATGAAGATTTGCTGCTTTTCCTTTGAATTATTTTAATTTATTAATCATTTTAATAATAATTGATTGTGACGCAATTTCTCACTATTTTCACAAGTTTTACAAACAATCAATCAATCAATCAATCAATCAATCAATCGATTAGTGGAGAAAATAATCAGCAGGTGAATCCAGAATGAAAAGAATAGAATAATCATCTAATGAGATCAGATACACTACTTTTAATACTTTAATTACATTTTCCTGATTATACTTACGCACATTTACTCAATGCAGGGTTTGTACTTGTATACAAGTATTTTGACAGTGTTGTATTAGTACTTTTACTGCAGTAAAGGATCTGAATATTTCCTCCTTGCTTATGATTTCCAATCTGGACATTTCTCCTCAAATAACCACCAAAAGAGTTTCTGAACACATTTGGGACAAAAATGCTATCGTAAGTCTATGATACACGCCTTGTTTAAAAGAGGCGTTTTCTTCCTGTGTGAAATGATGTGGTTCAGCATATCGTGTACTGTGCTGAGATAACAGTAAATGTACTGGGACGACTGGATCAGCTGGTGAAATCCCCACGCACAGACGAGATAAAACCCCCACAAAGCTGAAAGCTGAGCCCACATGGACCCAACAATCACCTGCCACCCAGATCTGCAATCAGACCCTCCTACAAGACAAATGGTGGTTTAGTTATTCTGCCAACATGTAACGTTTCTGTTTTCTTTTGTATTCGGAAACCAGCATTAAATTCAGCCACCTTTCAACAGAAGTTACCTACTTATTTTTATTATATAAATCCATATTAAATGTAAAAAGATACCAAGCTGATGTGAGTTATTTAAAGTTATTGACTGATTGTTTGTAGAGACATAAGACATGTATTTGATTAGTTCCTGGTTGTTTTGTGGGTGTTTCCCACTGCCCTTTGTTTACCACCACACCCCTGCTGGACTCCTTACACTAACATAAAACACAAACAGGATTAAACCAAGTAGAAATGAAGCCGAGTTAAAGCATCAGTCAGTCACAACAGACAACAGTCAACAAACCTCCATGTGCAAACTCAAACCAACAACATGTCGGTCTGTCTGTCAGTCCTGTCTGACTTCCTGTCTGTGGCTCTCAGCCCGTTGGTTCCTACTGAAGACGTATATCTTCAAAAACACCTCATAAATACATAGTTTCATTTTTAATAATGGCTCCTGAAACAGCTGCTCACTGTAGTTTTCATCAAACAAACAGGAGGAAATGGTGCATTTGTTGGGGACTATTTTCAGCGGCGGATGAATCCACATAAACTCCAGTGTGTGTGTGTTGGCTCACTGATGTGTGTTTAATAGTTTTATACATCAGGCCGTGACACACACACATTACCTGTTAGCAGATAGACTCACGGCTGCTCTGAGTCTGAACATGAGATGTGAATAATGGCCACGCTTTGTACAGATTTATTTAGTCTCTCTCTTTCGTCATCAGACACCGTGAAAAGTAAAAATAAACGACATGAAAAGTTTCTCAGTCTTTTTAAAGTCTCTCCAGCTAGCGTCCGTTGCATTTTCGGGCACGTTTAGCCCCCCAAAAATGCAATTCATTTGTTGAAATAATAATAATCTGACGAAATACAATAGGGTCCTACGCACTGGTCAGTGCTCGGGCCCTAATGAAATGATTGCCATTTAGAAAAACAGACTTGTAAAATTATGCCTGAGGTATTTATCAACATTTTTATGCTTTTATTTTTAATTTATGAAAGTTGTAATTTATTGAACTATGCTTAAGACAGTCACACCATAGGACAATTTTGAGATTTGACTCAGAAATGTAAGAAATTGGACAACAAAAAATGTAAAACAAAAAATATTTAACCATTTACTGCATTTTAATCGATGACAATAATAATTATATTCATTTTTTTCTTGTGTGACAGTGAAAATGCCATGTCACATCAACAACCCAACTAAAAATCTCTCAACAACAACAGACCAACAAATATGACATTATTATTATTTTTTTTATTAGATTTTTAATGCTGAAATGAAGAGGAGATTGTTTGTGTAGTTGAAGGTGTTTCAGATCAGCAACAGGTGCCCAGCCCGAGCTCTCTAAGAAGACGAGGAAAAACTCCCCATGAACCTTCAAACAATCTCAGGAACATGGGAAGGAACCTCGGGAAAGGCAATTCAAAGAGAGATCCCCTCTCCTCGGACGGCTGGGTGTGTGTGTGTGTGTGTGTGTGTGTGTGTGTGCATTAGTATTTATATCTTTGTGAGGACCAGCTTCAGCGTTACACCAGTAAAGTGAAGACGTTTTAGCCTCACTTTCCAAGTGTAAAATCACATCTTAACCCTCAAACAGTCCTCTTCAAAGTGCTGTTTGGGGGTTAAGACTGTGTCGACTGATTAATCCTCACAAGTATACAAGTACAAATGCGTGTTTGTGTGAGTGTGTGTGTGTGTGTGTGTGTGTGTGTATTTTATTTTCTTGAGCGTGGAATGAGTTTTCTGTACCACTTCTTCTTTTTCTTTTTAGGGATCTGGCAGTCGAGATCTTCCAGCTGGAACTTGATGGACCCCTCTTTCTTCGCCGGCTCCTGCTCCTCCTGCAGAGTCTCCTCGATGCCGCCTGTGGCCTGAAGGAGGGAAGACTTGTCCTCCTGCGACTCTGGATGACTCTCCAACTGCTGCTCAGCCTCGAGGTCGTTGTTCTCACGTTTCTGCTCGTCAAGCTGGACCGCATAGGAGGTTCTTGATTTCTCCATGTCCTCCAGCAGGGAGGTTTTCTCCTGCTGCCATTGGAGACGCTCACTCTCTACCTGATCCTCCATTTTCCTCAGAGCAGCCACGAGGTCGCTGTTCTCCTGTTTCTCCATCTCCAGCAGGGCAAGATTGACTGCCTGGGATTTTTCCATATCTTTCAGGAATGAAGACTTGTTCTCCTGCCACTGCTGATGTGTAATCTTCAGCTGCTGCTCAGCCTCCTTCAGAGCAGCCATGAGTTTATTATTCTCCTCGTCCAGTTGAGCCACATAGGAGGTTCTTGATTTTGCCATCTCCTCCAGCTGGGCAAGATAGGTGCCCCGGGATTTTTCCAGCTCTTTCAGGAAGGAAGAGTTGTTCTCCTGCTGCTGGATATATTTAACCATCAGCTGCTGCTCAGCCTCCTTCAGAGGAGCCACGAAGTTGTTCTCCTGTTTCTGCTCGTCAAGCTGGACCGCATAGGAGGTTCTTGATTTCTCCATTTCCTCCAGCAGGGAGGTTTTCTCCTGCTGCCACTGGAGACGCTCACTCTCTACCTGATCCTCGATCTTCTTCAGAGCAGCCACGAGGTCGTTGTTCTCCTGTTTCTGCTCGTCAAGCTGGACCGCATAGGAGGTTCTTGATTTCTCCATTTCCTCCAGCAGGGAGGTTTTCTCCTGCTGCCACTGGAGACGCTCACTCTCTACCTGATCCTCGATCTTCTTCAGAGCAGCCACGAGGTCGTTGTTCTCCTGTTTCTGCTCGTCAAGCTGGACCTCATAGGAGGTTCTTGATTTCTCCATTTCCTCCAGCAGGGAGGTTTTCTCCTGCTGCCACTGGAGACGCTCACTCTCTACCTGATCCTCGATCTTGTTCAGAGCAGCCATGAGCTTAATGTTCTCATGTTTGTGCTCATCCAGTTGAGCCAGACAGGAGGCTCTGGACTCCTGGAGGGAGGTTTTCTCCTGCTGCAAGTGGAGGCGCTCAGTCTCCAGCAGACCCACTGCCTTTTTCAGGCCAGTTTTGATCTTGCTGATCTCCATTCTGTGTTCCTCCAGCTGGGATTGATGGGAAGCCTGGCATCGTTCCACAGTCTTCTTAGCCTCCTCCTTCTGTTTTAGGAGAGCTTCCTCCATCTTGCTCAGTTTCTTCTGAATCTTCTGAGCTTCGGCCCTCTCAAATACAAGATCTTTCTCCAACTGTTCTGCTTTTGAGCGAGCCTCAAACTCTGCAATTTCTTTGTCTAAAAGCTGCAGCTTCAGGCAGTGAGTGGTTGTGTCAAGGTTGTTTTCAGCCACTGCACGTAACTGCTTTTCAGCACGGAGCTTCGTCTTCGTTGCCTCCACTTCATCTTGAAGGGCCTCGTTCTCTTTCTTCATCTGCTCCAACCTGACTCGAAGGTCCTTGATGTTGGTCGTCTGCTGCTCCAGATCATTCTGACTTCTCATGCTGATCTTTCTCAGCTGGGATTTCAGATTCTTGATATCCATCTCTGAAGAGCAGACGTGTTTAGCCTGAGCCTCGTTCAGCCGGGCTTTCAGGCTACAGATCTCCTTCTGCATCAGCGCTTTCTCACGCCTCCACGCCTTCTCCTGTTTCTTTTCTTGGAGCTCATCCAGAAAGTTAGCCAGCAAGTCCTCTTGGATTTCCAGGTGGACTCTCCCCTCAGATCTACTTTGGGAGAGCCTGGCCTCGCTGTCCTTCAGCTCACACCTTACTTGTTCTTCCAGGAAACTGAGGTAGAAATTAACTGAATGTTCCAGCTCCATGGTGTCTTCCATGTCTTCCAGCTCAGTGTTTGTTGTCTATGTGCACCTTCCGTTGTCACAGTGAAATGTGGGTCTGGACCAAATGTGGCTCTATTTATAGATCCCCAACATTCCAATAGAATCCATGATGACATCATGGATTCTATTCCTTTCATCTTTGCTCCAAATGATAATGTTCTATTTCATTCTGTCCTCTGATCTTGTTGTTGCTATTGGATACCAGTTTGTTTATGTTTGAATAATATGAATGTAGTGATTTCTATGGTGAATGACAAGTACAAATATAATGTTGGAGCCTCTGTTGTATTGTTTGTAGTATTGTGTGTGTGTGGTACTTGTGGTAATTCACTGGTTGCCCAGTAGGTGGTGTGTGGAGCATGGGCAAAGGTATAATTTGATGACGCGGTAATCACACAGCAGGTGTGTTGGTTACCGGAGGAAGCACACAGTTTTTGACCGTCAGATGTAACGTGAGCTTTTGTTTCTTTGTACTTCAGTTGTTTAGAAGTGCATATGGATCGCCATCTTCATGGTATAAACCAATGTAAAGAAATAAATTCACTTAATGTTTGGTTATACAACAGTGTTGGAAATGTGAATGATTGAACGAAGCTACACAAGAGGACGCGTCAATCAGGCCAACTCCGGTATAGCAGCCCCTCAGTGGCTTGTAGGTTGTCGAGTTTGGTCAAGTCAAGTCACTACATATAATGTGCATTAATACTCCTCAAATGTGGCAAAGAAAGTATTTTTGGAGGGTGATCAAAGCTACGGAGCCCCCACAGTCCCAAAAGATGATATTTTATAATTTATATGGTTTTTATGAGCACAAATTATCACCATAAAAATCAATTTTTGGGACTCTGCTCTGTAATGACCTCTTAGATGATCAGTTTATTCAGGAGTTTTAGTATTTGAGACAGCTCTGCTAAAAGTAGATAAGATTAAGGATCTCAAACCTTCATCCCCAAAAAAACTGTCATGCTCAAGTTAAATATTTGAATAGTTTTAAGACATAAAGCGTGACCATGTGCACATGGTCCGCCGCTTCACAACACGTCAGACCATAAAACGTGTAATTTGCTGCTGTCAGTAGGTGGCGCTACGACAGTGGCCGAAAATTTACATGTAGACGCCTTCAGGGCGGGGGGATCACGAAACATGGGAAGTTTGGGGCCTCTAGGACAATGTACAGTCCAGTTATAAAGCACTTCCTGTTTTGCGGCGAAACTTCCACGCCACGTCACGGGCAGACCGTGTAACGAAAACAAAATCTACGAGTATAGTTTGATGTCCATGTTGTTAAGAAGCCATGGTCCAAGTTTGAAGGCGATCTGATAAAATCTGTAGGACGAGTTCGCAAAAGGGTCCAAAAGGCATAAAATCATGAAAAATGGAGATTGTATTGAGAATAACTGACTTCCGGTTGGGTTTGGGGGGGGGGGGGGTCCTACAGGCTTTTTTGTAAGTGAGGTCATGATACACATGCATACCAAATTTGGTGCATGTAGGTGAAACGTGCCGCAGGGGCTAGTTTGTTAAAGGTCTGTAGGTGGCGCTACTGAGCCATTCTGCCACACACACATGCGCAACAACCATAAAATATGTAAATTTTCACCACTTCTGATGCATGTGAAAATTTCATGAGTTTTCGGGCACGTTTAGCCCCCCAAAAATGCAATTCATTTGTTGAAATAATAATAATCCGATGAAATACAATAGGGTCCTACGCACTGGTCAGTGCTCGGGCCCTAATGACTGAAAACGTATCGCAGTGTGCAAGTAAAGGGTTATCAGACAAACATCTTTCACAAACGTAAACCAAATGACATTTGTGAAAGACATACGGCCCCCATATTTTGTGGTCGTCTGTCTTTCCTCTGCGGCCATGTTGTCTCTTACCCATAATGCCACGGTTATGCCCTTAACTAAACTCTGGTCATGTGACCCGTTACACTCTACATCAAAACACAACCTCACATAAAGAGCCCTACATTTTAAACCAACCATTTTTTAAGGTGTTTTTTTTTTGTTATTAATGTTACCCTTTCAACATCTTATTTATGTGACATTTTAATCCATTTCTAATGACTGTGTGAACTGATAATCATGAATTCATGACAGAAACATATCAAATAAACATCTCAATGAGACATGTATCGGCTGTATCCTTTAAACCCACATGTGCTGTAAAAACAACATCTTAAATAGATGATGTGAACAACTTGTACAGTAGAATTAAAACTCCAGGACGTACAGGGGTCAACATGCAGGTCAAAGCCTCCCTGGAAGCTCTCCATCTGCCCCTCAGATGTTGAGAAGAAGCTGCTCTCACCCAGCCCACAGGAACAATATTGGTTTTGGGGCTGGAGGCTGCTCGGGCGGGAGTGTTTGTGGACGGTAAGAAATGCAGCTACACCTTAGACTGAATCATCTCCACACACCAGGTGCATCAGGCACAGGGTTTTTCTGTATGCTACTTTATACTTCTACTGTACTGTATTTCAAGAAGAAATATTGTACTTTTTCTCCACTACATTCATTTGACAACTATAGATACTTGCATGCATCAGTAAAAATGAATACTTTTATTTTGATACTTTGGTGCATTTAGCTGATAATACTTGCAATGCAGCACATTTTATTGTCGTATTTCTACCTTTTAAATACTTCTTCCACCACTGCAACTAAGTACTTAGCTTTCTTGAGGTACTGGTTGTTCATCAGATTTAGTGTAATTGATATTAATGGGGATTATGGACCTCGATAAGAGCAATTCAGTATTGTTCAATATTGATTTTTAATTTCAATTTTTATTCCATTGAAGTGATTGGTAGACAACCTTACGGAAACCTAATGACAACATCCTGTCACGATCCCTGGGACTCTGTGTGTTTTTTGTCTTGTTGTTTCCTGTTTTATTTTGAAATCCCTGTTCTTGTTTCCCTGTGTGCCTTTTCATTTTCTGTCTTTGTTCTGTTCCCACCAGTTTTGATTAGGTTCACCTGTTTTCTTACTCACCTGCCTGTGATGCCCTCATTTAGTACTCCTCTATATATACCGGCCCCTTTGCTTTGTTTGTCATTGGTTCGCTGTTGTCAGATCGTCAGTTTTGTGTCAAGTTTTCCTGGTTTCTCTGAGTTCCATGTTCTTGTTACCTGTAGTACCTGTTGCTAGTCTTCTCGTCTGCCAGAATCACCTCTAAGTTTATGTTGTTTACATGTAATAAATCCTTGGACTACTCCTGTCTGCCTGCTGTCTGTCTGCGTTTGGGTCCTTTTCCTGCTGCCTCCATATGGCTCACCGTGACACATCCAATAGTTATTTGAAAAGCAAATTAAATGTTTGCTGTGCACTAATATTATATAATACAACAGTGTGCTTTTTACATAGTGTTTGCAGAACATTAGCTAAAAGGAATCAAATATATTACACAAAGTCTGATAATTAAGTGTGGTGGAAATCTGAAAATAAAGAGTCACCAAAGTCTTTGGAGTATTTAAGCTTTCTGCAGAAAGGACCCACTGATGTGCACTCAACGGGTGCCACAGTCAAGAGGGTGAAAAGAAGTGTGGTTACATTGTCTTTATAGAGAAATCTTACATTGAAGGTTGGGCTATCTATTGTTTGCAGCTGCATGCAGGTTTACCTCAGTTGCCCACACACTGTATCCTCCCAAGGAAGAAACAATTCGCCAGTCAGATAAGCAGTTTCAAGGACGAGGATAACACAGGAGAGAGTCTCACAACAATCTCCCACTGTCTCTGGGAGAAAAGTCAGCTACAGACAGATATAGAGCAAATTTCCATTGCATAAGATAAGTAAGAAACTGTAATTTACACACAATCTTAATTATTATTATTATATGTATTCTGTTGTAACGCTGCAGGCTTGTGAGTCCACTCAGTGTAGTTAAATAAAGTGAACTATCACCTGCTCCTGACTCCAGCTCACTGAATAAACAGGAAGTGTGTTTTTGGCTGTCTGTTTAAAGCCTTCATCAGACCGTGTGAAGACTAAAGAACGCAGAGTGATTTCCGTACGAGCGAGCGGCTGTGTAGGCTGCTCTGTGCCGGTGGAAAGGTCGTGGAGAGGTCAGCCTCAAGGGGGCGAGTTCTTCATTACTTATTAATGTTTAGCTGGAGGGTTTAAACGTGTGGGGAGAAAATCAGCCTCCTCAGACGATCAATAACATGCTGATCATTTACATCTTAACACTGTCAGCATTTAGTTGATTCAGAAAGGAAATGTGGATATTAACACGACCAAAGAACAGCGTTTGTCTGTGTGGGATCTCTACAGTGGTGGAAAGTAACTAAGTACATTTACTCAAGTACTGTACTACAAGTTTGAGGTACTTGTACTTGTTTCCATTGTACTATTTTACTCCACTACATTTATCTGACAGCTTTAGTTACTAGTTATTTTCCAGATTAATGTTTTATACATCAAACATATGATCAGTTTATAAAATAAAACATTGTTAGAGATTAAACGACGCTGACAACATTCAGATGTTGCTTGGACGGTAATGAATCAGGAATAAAATCTCATTAATCAGTACTTTAACTTTTGATACTTTAAGTACAATTTGCTGCTAATACTTGTGTTTTTCTTCTGTTAGTTTTTCACTGGACTTTAATAGAAGACAAATCATGGGACAAATGTGTACCATTATCCACAAATTATTCACGTTCCACTAACATGTATTTTTTAAATTTGTGTTGTGTAAAGTCACATCCACAAAAAACACAGAGGGAGTTGCAAATATGCATAACTTACTCTGTAAACACGCATTTTAATTTCACATAAAAATGATATATGTTTTACAAATGTAATAGTTTCACCACAGGTCACATTCATGGATTTGTGAAACGGGTTTGTGGATCGCTTCCTGTCACTTTGTTTTGTGGGCCTCGTGACATTTGTGACTTCCCTCCTATCTGTTTGCGGGTTTTTGTCCAATTTGAGCCGCAGCAGCAAATCTGGAGAGACAAACTCCACAAATGTGAGGTACAGTTTCTAGCTACACCAGCAGGTGGCATCATCTCCTCACATGAGCTGACGGGACTACAGTCTGCCGCCTGGTGCTGCTCATGGTGGGAAATGTTGAATCTGTATATTATTAATATTATAAAGAGCCCTGAGATAACGTCTGTTATGTGGCGCCGTTTAAATAAAGCTGAACTGAATCATATGATAAATGTAAAGTGGAATATTTCTGTCTGAGATTAGTATAAAGTATGAAGTAGCATAAAATGGAAATACTCATGTAAAGTACAAGGACTTCACAACTGAGCTAACACTCAGTGGCCACTTTATTAGGTACAGCTGTAGCCCATAATGTTCATAATAATTGAATAATGTATAAATGACATCATACTGTGTGTTTATTACTGAGGTCACAGTTGAAGCTGGTGTTGTGCTGGAGGTGAGCTCCTGTCTACAAACATGAAGCAGTCAGAACAACAACTCAACCTCTCGTGAGATTTCAGAGCGAGACTTTCTGTTTCTGGTTAATGTTAATGTTTCCTCCATAATGTTGGAATAACAGTCTGAACCAGAGTCAGTGGCAAAAACAAGCACTTTCAGTTGCCCACGAGTAGTACGCTGCCGGCTGAGGCGATCTACTGGACCACTTCCAAAACCTTTGGTACCTATTAGTCAGTTAGACCCCAATTTGTTAAAAAATAGGCCCCAGCTTCAAAAACTTTCACCTTTACAAAGTTCACCTGGCAGAGCGTGCACCTTTAAGACTCAGTCCTTACCACAGCGGCCGTGGTTCGACTCCGACCTTGGCCCTTTGCTGCATGTCATCCGCTCGCTCTCTCCTACCTTTCCCAGCTGTCTCGAAATAATAAAGGCCAAACATTCCCCCAAAAATATATATACTGTATACACCAGAGTTACCCTTTAAGGGTAAATGAGATATAAAATACAGGAGCACAACATCACGGACTATTTGACATTCGTCTTGATTGAACCAAAGAAGGAAAATGACATTTTGATGGAACTTGTTGATGATTTCATTCACTGCTGACTCTCGAGCCTCTCACTGAGCAGCGCAGATGAAGTTTCGTGCTGCTCAGTATCTGATGTGGTGACTGCAGTTAATATTTTGAGAACTGCACCCGCTGACTTCTTCCCACTTCAAAATCTACAATTTTATAGACTTTGTTTAAAAAACTCAATCTCAACTTCGACGATTGATTTTAGAATGACCCCACTTACTGTGAAAATACGGACGATTTCATGGACAGTCATTATTTCACAGAGAAAGGTTTTACAGTGAGTTTCATCAACTTCCTTTTTAAGGCCTTTAATATGATGTGTGTGATGACATTTATATGACAGGATATGATGAAACTTCATTACTCCAGATGTGTGTTTCGAACATTTTCCTCCGTGCAGGAGAAACATCAAGCAGTCTCATTCCTCCTCTCTGTCCTGGTGTTTAAAATCCCAGCTGAGTGAGTGCTCTGTTGTTTCTTAATGTGAATAATAAACCTCGTGACAGAGCTTCAAAAGCTAGTCCTCATTACTTCTGCTGTGATCAAAGAAGGGAGAAATTATTTTATATAATAAATCACAAGAATCCAGCATATAATATTGTTAAGGCCAGTGGTGGTACATCTACTAAAGGTCTGTACTTTTTAATACAATTTTGAGATGCTTGTACTTTACTTGAGTATGTCTAACTTTATTCTTCTACTTCACTTTTTACTGCACTGCATTTATTAAACTGCTATAGTTACTTTGATTGCACATAATGTTGTGTGTTGTTATAGATTAAAGGCCCCACAGACCCTCACAGGTGTCTTCAGTTATGTTGCTGATTAGACCAATCAGGTTGAAGCTCTGCTGGGATTTATGTGAGGTCATCATGTAGTAAATTGCCCCGCAACAAGACTAAACAGGAGAGCCCCTGAAGACCCGAACAAATGGCTTTTTATCTTGTTGTACATGATAACGTGTGTACAAATTATTATCTTGTGTGCAGAAGATTTTCGGGACCTTGAAGCCTCCGTAATTTAACACTCTGAAAGAAACATTTAGCTGCTAAAACTTTTACTCAAGTAGAATTTCAACTTCAGGACTTTTACTTGTAGTAAAAGTGTGTTTACAGTGTGGTATCTGTGTGTAAGATCTGCGTACTTCTTCCACACTGGTTACATGGTACATGGTAACATGATCGACAACCTGAACAATAAACATGCAAAGACTCTGAACACCAGCTTCATTCTCTAAATACATACATACACAAGAATAACACCAACACTTTAACTTGAACCTCTTCATTCTCTTTAAGTTGCTGAATTCTCATATTTTCGGGTAAAGAATAAAAAATATTTTAATCTCTGTTTTTATCTGCAGTTAGTATTTTCCAACATTTAACAATCAGTAAAGGACAGTTCTCTCTGTTGTAAATGATGAAAATACAATCTTTAAAAACTCTGGTCTCTATCAAAGAATAAACTTTATTTTATGTAAATGTTATTGTTGTTAGCAGTTTATTAGCTGCTCTGGACCTTGTGATTGTCTTCTGAAACCTGGATTAGGAGATTTACATTTCTAATTTTATTTATGTATTTATGCCACACCACCACCACTAATTGTGCTTTTTACTTTTTTTCTTTTTGGTTGAATTGCAGCTCATGGAAATAATAGGAGCTTCATGTTCATGCAGGAGCAAAAAGAAACAACACAACAGATCCAGTGATGAAAGCAGAAGACGACGCTGTGTCTGAGATTTTCTGTCTGATCGGGATCTGCTGTTAATAAATAAAATAAATAGCTTATACAGAGGGAGATTTTCCTAAGTAGATTCAGAAGAAATCCACCTTCTGTTATTTATTTCGTCTACCTCTGCCTCCGTGGGGTTCAGCTCTTAAGATAAGCAGCACATCTAATGTGCCCTGTTTCCTCAGCTTCTATCTGACCTCCCGCTCGTTTCTCCAGATCTCGTTGTTTTTACTGTTTTCTCTCTTTCTCTCTTAAACTGCTGGTTAAGCCTCAGTTTTGACTCGTGCTGTATTTCTTGTGATTTAAAACGAGTTCACGAAGCAGCGAAACACTGAGGAAAGCTTTATTTGAAGCTCTAGAGACGATTACGACATCAGACCTGCGGGTTGTTTTCTCTCCTCACTTCATTCCCATTAAAATGCCTGCAACCCTGTTTTGTTCTGTTTGTTCTTGTACAGCACCTGTTGGCTTTTATTCTGAGTGACTGACATCTAGGCCTATATTATTTAACTTAAATTGTTAAAAACCGAAGCATCTGTGTACGCATGCTACATTAGGCCGACCCCTCCCACCCTGATCACAAACTCTTGGAAACACTCCCCCCCCGGCAGGAGGCTGCAGTCCATCAGGACCCAAACCTCACACCAAGAACAGTTTCTTCCCGTCTGCAGCTGGCCTCATCAACAAGACTCCCACTGACACCCCCATAAACCCGCCCCCCCCATGGACACTACACGTTATATTAACGTAAGGCCTCCACATCTGCAGCAGTGCGTTACATTAACACACATCTCTTGGACTATCATCTTTGTACCTTTGCACATCCTGCACAAACTGTACAGCTCTTCATTATCATAAAAGATATATTATACACGACTTTCTTATTCTATTTTATTTATAATATTTCTTCACATTTTTATTGCTAATTTATCGATTTTATATTTGCATTCTTGACTTGCTTCTTTACAGTACTTGCTTGTTATTTGCTTTATTTTATATATATATATATATATATATATTTTTTTTTTTCTCTGCTATGCTTATTTATGCACCAATACACCAAAGCAAATTCCTTGTATGTGAAAACCTACTTGGCAATAAATCCAATTCTGATTCAGATTCTGATTCAGATTCTGATTCAGATTCTGATAGGAGTCGGGGGGTCAGGGGGTCGGGGGGTCGGGGGGTCGGCTGCTGCAGGCATCAGTTTCATTGTTCAGATGTCAGTGAGTCGCTCAGTGGGGCAGATTTGGACAGACATGATCCTCATCTCAGCTCTGTGTGCCGCTAAACAAACCACTCAACGCTGACAGAAACAATTTGTGTTCAACAAGACGTTTTTCCGACTGGCTGACCAAACTCTGCTCTGAAAACAGCTCATTTTAAACACACACACAGTCAGGCCTGCTGCTTCGGTCCTGTATCTCACTGATCCGGTCTGCTCTGCCTCTTACTTCACTGACCGGACTGATGCTCAGGTGAGGCTGGCGGACTCATCACAGAGCTGCTGCTGCTGCTGTATCACTTGCTCATTGTTATTCAGATATGCAGCTGTGTTTCCTGTGCCAGCTGTGCACACCGGCAGTTTTTATTCAGACTTTGAGAGGAACAGCAGTCATTATGCATGTGAGAGACAAGACGGTGGCTTTTAGCTGAAATTGTCTGCCCACGCATGTTGCTTTTTTATATTTTTTTCCTGCCATGTTCTCAAGAAATGCACTCAATATGTAAACGAGTCTGACACTCAAAGAATTATTCAACTCAGTGATTCAGAAGCGTGCGGTGAAGTGTAGTGGCATTAAGTGTCATATTCAGGCTCGTACGTGAGCTGTTTCTGTCCTTTTTTTAGAGTTTCTGTTTTTAAATGTTAAAGGAAAGATGTTAAAGTAACAATCTCAAAGATCTCCGTTTCGTTCTCTTTGGCGATACGTGGTATTTGCAGGTGTGTTTTTTGTCAGTTGGCAGCTCGCTGACGGTCGCTTTGCTTTTTTGACTGTTTGCCTTCATCTGAACGTCGAATTTGCTTCTTTTTCTTTGGATTTGCACTTGTTTTAGTTTAAGTTTCATCGTCTGTACTCATTGACCTTTTCTTTGTTTGTTCGGCCATAGTAACCGTTTACTCGCAACGCTAGCAGAGGCCGGACAAAACAGTACGCCGCTTCACAAGTCTGCTGCGTTAACTCCGCCCACCCGCTCTGACGGACCAACCACAGCTAGGGGATGAAAACGCGTCATTAACTGTGTGCCGCTTGTGATTTTTCCCCCGAATGTCGCCACAGACACCCAGTTCATAATACTGCAAATGTAAGGGCTTTGATCAGTGGGCCGTAGGCTCAGTCACCACTGTGTTACCTCATTCAGCGAACGATAGTGACTTAACAGACATTTAGAGATTATTACTTCAAAGCTCTGTATGAGACTGTTTGTAATGATTGTGCTGTAAAATGAATTGTTTCGTGAGGGGACCCAGTCAGGAAGCCCAAATGTGAAGCGTTTCCTGCAGTTGCAGCTGGATCCTTCGCGTCCCAAACTATCCCAAGATTCACTGCGTGCAGGAGAACGTGGCGTCCCCAAACGTCCCGTCAACAGTGGCCGAGCAGGATTACACTTTTAAATGTGAGTATCACTTGAATAGCTACAAATGTTAAAAAACCTCAAAACCTCAACTGCAGCTGTCAAGGATTCCTGGCGACAGGAGCGTTGCTTCGTGGAAATCCTCCATAGACCAGACCGTCTCATTTAACAACGCTTGGTTCGGCCTTCGTAGACCGCATCCTTGGAAGGATGCAGCCCCTGAATTGAAACACAATGCAGACATTATATATCTCATCTGGCTTGAAAACACCTCATGATCCCAGGAAGAGCTGGAAAACGTTGCTGGGGAGAGGGACGTCTGGACTACCCTGCTTAGTCTGCTGCCACCGCGACCCGGGCCTGGATAAACGGGGGAAATGGAAACAGGATGGATGGACGTGCTAAACACTGCCAACATGAGGAGAATGTAAACATAAATGAAACCTTTAACAACCATTCACTGTGCTGCTCCATCTTGTTTTCTCATTTGAACTGAAATAATGATGAAATGATTTAACACTTTCATCTCGTAGAATCAACGACCAACTGTTGAATGAAGACGCAGTTTGCCCGACTTCACCCTCCAACCTCTGTTTTCTCAGTGTTTTCTGCTCCAACATGCAAACAGAGCCGGCCGTCACACACTGAAGTCCTTGAGCATCTGATGAGCGGTGACACAGCAGCTGTCAATATCATTTAGTCTGATGACGTAGACGGCTGAGATGAACAGATTCCCATCAACCCCTCTGGTCACCATCAGAGATACACAGACTGACGGCATGACGAGAGGGTCGACCGCCGCTGCCCTTTGTCCTCTGAGTGTTTCTATCTAAACGTTGATGTAATCAGGACATGTCTGTGCCCTAATGAGATACCTCATCTTTATCCTGTATTCCTTTTCTACTGCAGAAACTTAAACACACAGCAGGATTCTTTTATTTACCTGGAGTGAGTATTAATCTAACCAGACAAATGGACCTGAATTGGCTCTAAAACCCTGAATATACCCTGAAATAACATTATAACATTACATTAAGTAAGAGTAAACTAAAGTAAATCATCGTCTCCACCCTGAGCTGGCATTGCAACTCGCTCAATGCTACAAAAGCCGCGTGAGGCTACGTCACGGGCTGCCACTGGATAATCCCTAATATTTCGGCAGATCGCACTCTTGTGTTCACTTATTCTTTGATTTCATTTTCTAGTAGTCTGGCCACAAGGGCAACGTGTCAGATATATAAGACATGAGTAGAAGCACATGTGAAACTTAATAGGAAAGTTTAGCACCAAAGAAAGTGCAGGAAATCTTTAGTAAATATCCTTTAGACCAATCAATGCTGACATCATGAGGAACATTCAGAACATCTGTGCTTCAACAGCAACAGCAACAGTGGACGAAACGTTTTCAGGGAACCTTTTTACTGTACATGTCACATCTGAGGGAGTCTGTTTTTAATTTATTCAATTTACTAAACTTTATTCATCCCCGAGGGCCTATTAGATGAGACTCAGAGACGGTTCTGTTGGATATTTGGAGGAATCACCGAGCTGCAGCACTCAGGGCTTTCTGAGCAGCTCTCCAACCACGTTATTACCAGGCAATATCTATTTCTCTGAACCATGATTACTACGTGGGCGACTTGTTTCTTATAGGTCAACACTGAATTGACTTCAGAGCATGTTGGGGGGGGTCAAATCAATAATAGTTGCTTTGGTAAGCTTGCTCTCTGATCCGTGGCTCGGCTAAATCGATTGTCACCAGGAGGCGGATTCAGGGGGAGCTGGTGGGGGGAGGGTGGGGGTGGAGGTTTGGATAGTGAAGAGAGCTTTATCAATAATGTTTCTGCTGTATTGAAGGCTTAAGCCTGCAGGTCTCAAATCGGTCCACTTCATTAACAGATCGACAGCCTGATCGAGTCGCGGCCTGAATGATGATCAATGAAGCGAAGCAGCGAGTGCTGTACACCCACAGTGAGGGAGAGCAGGGCATGATGGGAAACTGTCTGGTGTGTTTGAAGAGAAGCGGCAGAGACAGGAGAGAAGAAACAAAAACAAACATCCTTCTCGCAGGAAATTAAAGATATTAAAACCAAAGTTTATATTTCATACACATATATACTGTATATAGTGAAATGCCAACACTAAACGTGGATATCTGTATAAAAATCCCCCTTGATGTTGACAGTCTCTTTATCCCGTTTAGTATGTTGAATGCCTCTAAACACTACAGTACCCATGAGCCTCAGTGCTGTTGCCGTGGAGAAGTGTCAAAACTTGAACTGATGAAGTGAATTTACTGATTTAAAGATCAGCCTAACGCAGGCATTATGCAGCGTTCAAGTCATACTGGAGTTATCGTAATTATCAGTTTCCAACTGGTAGACGCTGCTCGTGTCAACGTCCAGGCTGTAAAAAGGAGTCTGTGTGATGTGAGTTGTAAATATGGGTTTGGAGACTGATATTGTTCCTCTGAGGGAGAAAGTGATTCACGAGGTTAAACTTGATTGGGCAAATGAGAAAGCTGCGTACTTACTGTGAAATTAAAAATGATTATTTAACTTAAAATGATGTTTTTTATAATCTGTCAAAGGAAAAGGTGGAGTTACTGTCCTTTCATTGAAATGGGTTGGTTTGATTGCTTGATTAGATCGGCTGGAACGCTGACCAATCAGATCACTGGAAAAACTGAGTCATCGTTCCTCCTACAGGATCCTGACAGGGACAAAAGAGTAAGACAAATAATAAAGAGAAATAGATATTTTTAATGGTCAGTAGAATCATTTTACTGTTCAGAGCTTCTAACAAACAGAAGGATTATTTATGACACTAAATACATAATGATGATTAGATTTTTAATTGTGCAAAGTTTCTTTCATTCCCGACACTCTTATTGATGATAACTGGAAATAAAAACTAAACCACCTGTGGCCTTTTATTGGTTCAGGCTGGGCGTCGGTAAGAGAGGCCGACTGGGCAGCTGAGAGAGCCATCGGTGTCGGGAGCCACGGAGGACTCTACGGTGCCCTCTGGAAACAGCAAGGCGAATCTGTTTAAAAGATGGCCGCTGGACGTCAGGGCGGCTCCTCAACTTGTCCACTGAATGCTCAGACGATTCCTACAGGATTCCTATACAAGTATGACCCTTTAAAGCTGAGTTCAAGTCGAAGCATCAGGCAACAGATTCCACGTCAATGAAAACTAAAATGTTGACCTTATGATGATGAAAATGATAGAAAATGATATCACAGCTTTATTGAATGTTGCCAATTTGTGACGTCAGCAGCCGTAATTTCGGCAGTTAGTTGTCTTTGAAAAGTGCCGCAGGTGTCGCATTTCAGTCCCGTCTATTCAACATGCAGGTTCACGGGTCCTCTTCAGTTTTCTGACTGTAACCTGTATCATTAAAATCTGAATGTTAACGAGAAACTTAATTTGGACCTCGGCACGTCCTTTAATTAGATCGCGGGATGAAACCAAAGGTAAAGTTATAAATGAAGCTCCGGTACTGAACGTCCTCTGTGACTCATCTTGATTTAATTTCTGAAATGAGATCCATCAACTATTGTGATCAGACAGGTTGCCTGTAAATGGAAATGTGGCTTCTTTTGAATGGATTCATGCTTTCAGCTTTCAGTTAGCTCTGCGGTGACAGATGGAGCTCTGATGTGAGTAAATGGAGAACGAGGCCAGAAGCCGAATGAATCACTTCAGTCTGATGTTCACATGGGAGCATGAGAGATGTCAGGTTTTTATTCACAGCTTTTAAAAAGAGTGACTTGTGCATCATTTTCATGGTGTTTGACCTCTGACCCTGCATATAGGTTTTACTGGTTTTAATCAAGAAAATTTCGTTTTTTTGAGCCACATTAGCGATGGCACTGCTCATCACTCTCGTCCTGAAATGTCTCGACAAATACTTGATGGATTGCCGTGAAATTTTGTACATTTTGACGTTCGTGTTTCTAGAAGAACAGATGATCTGAGAAGCGATAATCAGAGAGAGTTTGAAGGTTTTTGTTATTTTCTGAAACCGACAGTCCAACTTTCACACACGCTTCACAGTGTGTCGCTCTGTATGTATATGATGTAGTGAAGGGAGAAAGGGTCTTTAAAAAAGAAATAAAAGGAAGTACAGAACTGGACTCAGCTACTTTCCGTTTCATCTGTTTCAGTGAACCTCATCGCTCCAAAAGCCTCATAACTCACAATCGTTTTGTCGAATGTTTCAGTTAAAATTACACTTTAAACTGCCACATAAAAACTGATTAATGCTGTCATTTTTAATCACCGACAAATGTCACAAACTTACATGTCATTTTCACGGTTTACGGTCTTTATAGTCTTTCTGCTTATTAAAATGTTATTGCAGTCATTAATTATGTAAAACCAGCCCCCGCTGCACAGGAAGGTGGCTCTAAGGTTACTGTCCTCCACTGCAGCTCAAGAGGAAGAGGAACACAGTGCAGGGAGAGGTGTCCCATTACAATACTACAGCTGCACAGCGACTCCAACTCTCAGCCATGACTATGTTGTGTTTGGCCACGAGGACGGATTAAAGAGATGATGCTTAAAACAGCAACAACAGTTATGTTTAAAAAATCTATTAAAAAAGGCTGCAGTCTCCCACTGGGATTAACGAAGTTAATCAGTAAAACAACAACACCGATCCAAACTGAATCTGACCAATCACACGTTCTACTGAACACACACATCTTTTTATTTAGGACCACGCACGCATTAGTTTGACTCTCCAAAGCTCCCAAAATCTCTCATAGAGATCATCGAGCGCTTCAGTCTGTTCCTTCTTTCTACAGTCCTCAATGATTAGAGATGACGAATCACAGCACACAAACAAAAGTGAACTTCAACTATTTTCAGTTATTTCTGCCGTGAAAAATAAATGCATCAAAAGCTCCTTAAATTAATCTTACCTGTTTAGCTGATTTCAATCAAATTAAATCTCTAAACCAATCAGAAGCAGCGTTACAGGAAACATTTCCATGCTGGATAATGATTTTATCCATTTTTAATTTTGGCATTTAAGTTGAAGCCGTTTTGAGAGTGAGATGATGTCTGAGTCATGCTATGGTTAGCCTAGCTTGGCATAAAGACTGGAAACGGGGAAACAGCTAGCCCCAACACCTCTAAAGCTCCTGATGTTTGAGGAGGAGTTTAGCTGTTGTTTTCTGTGCAGCACGGGTTGCCAGATATCAGTCAGGTTTAATTAAGGACGAATCCCGCAGCTTGTTTGTGTGTTGCACTCTTAAGCGTCCATTACTGAACACATTTAGTGGAAGCAGAGATGTTTGTGTTGATCAGGCTCTGACAGATGAAGGTCGTCTGTGTGAATGTGGAAGTTATTCAGTCTGTAATTGGTTATTAAACACAAAACGTGTGTGTTGTCATGTTAATGTGTATTTAAAGATACCAAGTATAGGCTGAGTTTTAGGGGAACATGTAGAAACTGATCTGCAGGACGTTTCATCTGTTGGAAACGTGCAGCCATAGAAAACATGGCGTTACTGATCTGAGTGTGTTTGTTTGATTGTGAAGCTACAGCACTGAAGGGGAATCGTCAGAGGACAAATGAGGAACACTGAAGAGGTTAAAGAGCGCTCGGTCTCCTCCTAACAACGAATGACATCATCACACGGTGACACAGAAACGTGAGACAGAAAGAGAAGCTGTGTGTCCTCAGCGGGACTTTCAGCCCTGCTGCAGAACTTCAGACTGATCACCGAGGACTCGGAGATTAAATGGCTCGTTAAGACTTTTCTTCCAGCAGTTGAAGGCTTGTGTGGTGATTAGCGAAGGGTTGAACTTGCCCCCCCCCTCCGGCCCTGCAGGATGGTTTGGATTATCTCCTGTTATCAGCAGCAGAGGGGGTCGACCCTCCCCTGTAGAAGAGCTCGTGCTACAGATGGTGCAGGAAATTAGAGTCTTCACTCTACGATCAGGATCAGAGTTAAAACGCCGAAACAGCCGTGTCCCCCTCAGGTGGAGGTTTCTAATCAACGGGGATTCTGCTCTCTATTAATGTTTCATTTTACTTTATTTTATTTGACTTGACAGGAGCAAACACAGGCCAACACTTCAGTAACTCTGTATTTGAGTACAACTGCTACAGTGGAGGGTACATTTACTCACGGACTGTACTTATGTACAATTTTGAGGTACCAGTACTGAATATTTCCATTTTGTGTTACTTTATACTTCTACTCCTCGACATTTTGGAAGCCAATATTGTACTCTTTACTGCACTACATTAGATTACAAATACAAAATAATAAAATAAAATATATTATTATAGATTAAGCCACCCAGCAGAATATAAACGAGTTAAAACCAGCTGCAACAGTAAAGTGATGAACACGTGAATGCATCAATAATTATATATTATTCTGAAATGGGCCATTCTGCATTATGAGTACTTTTACTTTTTGTTCTTAAGTAAGATGTTGAATGCAGGACTTTTACTTGTAACAGAGTATTTCTACACTGTGGTATTTCTACTTTTACTTCAGTAAAAGACCAGAGTACTTCTTCCACCGCTGAGTGTTTCCTGCTCTTATATTATCTCACATCCTCCCAGTGACGCCGCCGTGAGACGACAGACTCCCAGCGTCTGCCAATCCACAACAAACGCACTAAGCCAATTAGAGATAACTATCATGGAACTTAATTGAATTAGTATCGCTGATTTGCCATCCCTCTCTTTCCATTTAGGCCCCCCCCCCCATCCCTCCCATTTACACTCCATTACAGCAGGCAGGCGGCCCACCAACAGCGGCTCTGAGTCTCAGTGTAGAGAGGACAAACCTGCCACCAGTACTGTATACTCCACCACATCTCAGAGGCTGATGTTGTACTTTTCACTACATTTGTCTCGCAGCTGCTCAGACTACAGTTGCTCTTCCCCTTCCTGTCCAGTGAAGCCACTTGTTGTGCCTAGTTACAGGTTGCTAAGCTACGATTGGACAATCACTGTTAGGAGGAGGGGCTTGGTGAACAGTCAATTGCTGTGTGATCTTGTATTTTTGTATAGTGTCGGTTAACGTACTGTTGTGTGCTGTGAACTGAGAATACAGTTAAATGCCTTATTTGTCCTGAAGTCGCATGTTGATTTTATTCTTTTCGGAGGTTGACTTTTAAGTTTCTTTTCAGTTTCTTTTTTGGAAGTTTTTCATCTTGTTTTCAGCCAAATAAAAAGTTCAAAGTTCACATACTTAAGAAAATCAGAAATCCCCTGCAGAACCATATAATTCAGCTGCGTGCTGCACGGTCAAACATCTGGAAAGCATAAAAATAAAAGTAAAAAAAGGACTAATCCAACAGAATATTTGGTAACGCTTGATTTTACAGATATGTAACTTCCACATCATTTCCTACGACTATTGCAGTCTGTCATTGGGTAATGATTACAGAGGAATCCCAAGAACATATACATCAATATTCATTCTATATTGGAAACTTTACTCTTCATATATGTTGATTTATATGTTTGCTTGTACACATCTGTCACTTTTTTTTTTTTACCAAATTACATGATTGTTTTTTGGGAAAATAACCCGTTAAATAATACGTGTAATGGGCCTCGTCAGTGCCAAGTAAGCTGTAATTCTCCTCCTGAGACATATGGTGGGAGGAATAATCTGACTGCCGTCGACCGTCAAGCTTCAGTTAAAACCCCGAACAGGAGCCCAAAGCTGATGAAGCTTAGTGAGAAATTAAGACAAAACCTTTTCCTAGTTTTTCCCCAAGTGTCTCTAAAATATAAAGGAACAAGGCTTTAATCCAAAGTCCTACCACTTAGTTTAATGTTTGTTTCTTGTTTTAGATGTGAGAGTTTTACTTCCATCTGGATATGAAGATAGAAGCCAAAGATGAAAAGTGTTCAGTGATAAGAAAGAAAGAAAGAAAGAAAATGAAATTCATGCAGTTGCAACCAGACAAACAAGACACAAACCGCCAGAGTGAATCTTACAGTCTCATGAACATTTTACATTTCCTTTATAGACCATGGAGCTGTGGAGCGGCGGCCCCGTCATAACAAACTGCTTTATGCACTAACAGAGTCGGGTGTCTACACAATGCATAACACAGGAGTTCAGGTGAAGTGTGGGAATAAATATAAAACATGAGCCTTGTCTGTTTTTCTGCTAAGAACGATCTGCAGACGAAGCTTTTAAATCACATATCGTTTATCTTACTCTTTTATTTACCCTCCATTTTATCCAGCTGTTTTCAACCCTCAGTGTTTAAGCCTCTCTTGTTATATTCTGTAATTTATTGCGTGATTGTTTTTTGGCTTTATGTTGTAATGCGTAAAAGTGCTGTTTAAATCAAGTTTGTTATTATGCAGTGAGGCTTCACAGAGCCTCGTGTTAGCTTGGTGAAGATTTCCAGATTATGAACTTCCAGGTGTTCATGTCATCTTATGAAACTTCATGTAAAACTGAGTAAACCATCTTTTATACCAGCACAAATCCCCCAGGACATTCACTGGTTAAAGTGGCTAGAATCTATATTTTTTATAATAACAACGTATGAAGTGACAACATGAAAACAGTGTGTCTGTGTCTCTGGTAGTGAATGATCAGCTGAATCTTTACGGAGCTTTATAGTGACTTTCAGCTCCTTGTTTACCTGTTCTGGCTCCCTCTCAGAGCGTCGTTTTCAGAATAAAAGCTGTAAAAACTCACCTGTCCTCTACCTGCTCAGCAGCAAACAGCAGACAGACACAGCCAGAGACGAGCTGGTGAACATAGTGGAGCATTTAGCAGCTAAAGAGCCAGATATTTCCCTCAGGAGCTGGTGGAGACCAAACACAGAGCTAACAGAGAGCGAATACTGGACTTATGTTCATCAGGTGACACAAACACGACTCCACATGAAGGATCATGTTCGTTACTGCAGCTTTAAGCATGATGTCAGGCTAATTACTGTAAAGACGTTTGTGCACATCGAGTGAGGAAACCTGATAGAAATGTGCTGCAGGAGCAAATAAAGAAATAAACTAAGCATCACCGTCTTCTTCTCATCTTTGGTTTCTCTCGGGGAGCCTTTAGGACGCTGCCGCCCAGCGAGTGCAACCACTACACCACTCTACATTTGCACTAAGCAGCCGAGGTCCAGTGCCTTGCTCAGGAGTGTCTCGGTCATTAATATGAAGGTTGGTCATTAATCTTCCCAGTGTGTGTGGGATTTTAAACTGCCAGCCTTTTGTCTAAAAGTCTGCCCCTCTGATCTTTGGCTCAGTGTCAGTCGGAAGTGAAATAAATCAGGGAAGACTTCTTTATTTCTGCTGTGGTCTCTCCTTCCACACCTTCTGGAAGGTCTTTAACCTCGACGTCCAAGAAGCTAATCAGCAGTGTTGTTAGTGATTTAGAACAGGCTCGCTCCACTCTGCCGTCTGGCAGGTGGTGATAGCGCCCGGGAGAGCTGTTAGAACCGCCGGCGTGGAACCAACCGTGTCCAACAGCACCGCAGAGGACTCACATGTACCGCTGCCGCTGCTGAATCCACCATGTGTGGAAAAAAAAGTCTGAGCGTGATGGAGAGCCGACAAACTAACAGCAGCTGGATGAAAGGTGGCGTGCCAAATTAGTCCACTAGTCCGTCTTGGTGGAGTGCCAGCGGTGCCCAGAATGGAGCTGTGAGCCAATCTGAGCAGTGTAAATATTAATCCAGTCAACGTGGAGAGTTTAATGAGTCGTGCTGGGTCCTGTTTGAACAACGACATGATGGTACAGTGGTGGTGAAATCCTCGCTCCGCTGAAACTGAAACACAGACTCTTAAAAGGATTTCACACAGGAAACACACCAGCCAATCAGTTTTTATATTTTTATATTTATACATCATCCCAGTGTAAAGTCTATAGAGAGGTGAAGCCCCTCCCCTTCCAGTGTCCACCATGGGACCTTATTTTGGAAAAAATATGTACAGTAGTCAACAGTGAGAGACAGATAATGTTTTGATCCTGTTTGAATCATGCCATGAATCACACACACGATGTTTGTCAGTTTAAAAGATCATTTTGCAAGTCAAGAAAGTCGTAAAGACAGTAAAAGTACCATTTAGTTTGGTGTGAAACTGCTCAGTGAGCTCCATCTCTCGTCTCACACAATATACATCACCAACACCAACATGGCCATCAGTGTAACGTCATCTCACCTGATGGGTTCCATCCAGCGACTCCTGGACCTTCTATCAGCCGGGGAGCAAAAGAACGATTGTGTGACTTCATCCTGTTACCAAACACACCGGCATCGTAGCTTCAGCGGCTCTGGGTCGCTTGTGGAGAGAGACAGTTATGACATTGTGTCGTCTTTCTAACGACGTATTTTCACAGTCTTATACTTCAACAGTTTTACGACAAACTGCGACTTTCCTGACTTGCAAGACGATCTTTTAAACTGATAATCATCATGTGTGTGATTCACGGCACGATTCATACGGGATCAAAAAATGATTTGTCTCTCGCTGTTGACTATCCTACATATTTTTTTTCCAAAATAAGGTCCCATGGTGCTCCACCGGACGGGGAGGGGCTTTGCTTCTCTATGGGCCGAGTGGGAACAAGTGGGCGGGGCCAGTGGGAGGAACTCTAATGCACATGTGCAGAGGGCCTTACAATGTGGAAGCTGGAAAACCTTTATTATTAATTGAAATGAATGGACGCCATCTTGGAGTCTGCTATCCAGTTCTTATACTAGATAAACAATGCAGGTAGGTCAGCAGAAGTATCATTGAGCCTCATATAAGTCATAACTTACTGATGCCAACGTCCATCAGACTTTGTTGGTGTGTGAGGTCAGAACATCTGGAGTCCATCCTGCCCACTGACCAAAGGAACACGTTAGCTGTGTTTATATCCTTTCAAAGTGTGTTTGGAGTCACTTTAACATCATATTAACTGGGAACTGTAGCACAAAGCTCAAGTGTTGTTCCTTCATCTCTTTACTTCATCACACACATTTTCTGTTTCGTGTTTTTAGGATGTGAAGTAGCCCTGTTTACAGGGTGCAGGTGCCAAGCCGTGAACTTCATTTCAGCTCTTTAAGTAAAAACAAGTCCTGGTGATGATGATGATGGTGGTGATGATGATGAAATGTTCAGATAGCAGATGTGATTTCAGACTCTGACTGCAGACTGTTGACAACGTCTCCCCGCAGTGATTGTATTTCCTGTGGCCTTTCTGCATTCTGTGGGTTGCATTTGTATTTAAGGTGTGTGTGCGTGCGTGCGCGCGTGCGTTAGGGGCGTGGGGGTGGAGGGGAGTGTTGCATCCTCTCACGTGACCAGCCTGTCTGTCCTCTCCTCAGTCCGGGTCTCTTTGTTGTGGTTGCAGCTGCTGCTCTCTTTGCGCACCGCGTCTCCGCTCCGCCGGAGCCCCGAACCGCTTCATTACCGCGCGGACAAACAGCCGGAGCACCGTGATCATCACTCGGGCTGGGAATCAGGACGTGGAGGATCGCTACGTGTGCGACACCCGAGAGATATAAGCTGTATTAGATAAATCTACCTAAAAAGACGCGGAGCTTTGGTGCGGAGGAAGGACGGATGGCGAGAATACTGCCGCTGCCTCCTCTGCTTCCTCCCTGGACAAACCGGTCCGCCTCCGAGGCTTCCTGAACGCGGAATCAGGCGAGGTGCACATTCCTCCATCTTCACCACAGACTTCTGCGCCCTCTCTGCTCCTTTCTCTCCAGCCTTCGGAGCTCTCCTTTCAGCGGGACACAGCGTGAGGCAGCCGGGGTGTTTTCTTCTGCGTCTCTGCCTGCTTCACCGGGGATTACGCTAAATTGTTTGCACGCCTTTCCACCTGAATCGAGAACCGAGTGATTTGTCTGCCGGGTCTCTGGAGATTGGATCATCATGGTGTCAGGCCCTGGGAGGTGTCCCGGGCGTCCCGGCGGGGTTGTCCGGTACCTGGCGTCCGCCTGCCTGCTGTCTCTGCTGCTCTACCTGCCGGAGGCTCGGGCGTCTTATAACCCACAGAGCGGAGAGTGCAAAGGCAAAGGGAAGGACTGCACAGGTAAGAAAGCTGCTGCTGCTGCTGCTGCTGCTGCTGCTGCGTGGCTGTGCGTGTCTGCTGAGGGGATGCGCACCATGCACCCTTTAAAATAACCACTTTCATTCAGGAGAAAAATCATCATGACCTTTTCTATAATGCTGACAAGTCAGCGTGCAGGCCGTGTGACGCTGCATGTTCAGATATCTGTAAGGTCTTTTCTTTATGTCGCTTTATACGATTCCTGTGGGGACTTCTGGTGCCTCAGTGCGGAGTTTATAGTGACCTTTGCATCTCATAAGGCCCAGACGAGTCTAATTATAGCGGCTTTAATATGCTATCAGATGTCTCGTGTCCTTATTGGACTGTTTGTGCTCCATCATTAGTTTCCAGCTGACTGAAAGATGACAGGGATACCATTAATATTCCTGCATGCTGGAGAAGAATCAATGATATGACTATAACATGAGTATTATGGGATGCATTTTAATCTCCTGTAGTATCAGTATATATCCCAACAGGGATCCGTTTATTAGGACATTGCAGCTGTATTGCATTTTATCATGCTGTTCACCTATAGAGGATGGTCCTCAAAAGTGACTTTATTTGGATTTAATTTAGCTTAAAGGGATCAGTGATGAATTAGTCAATAAGCAATAACCTTTTTAACAAGTTTGATAATTGATTAATCATGTTTGAGTTGTTTATCAAGTGAAAACACCAACAGTTCTGCTGGTTTCAGCTTCCTTTCATATTAACAATGAAGTGATATTTTAAATTCTGTATCTTTTGGGGTTTTGGCTGCATTATGTATACAACAACAAGTAACAGTACAATAAATAAAATACAACAAGAAAACAATACAGACAGAACACGTGATAAGAAAATGTCACTTTGGGCTTTTTTTTTATTTTAAAGACAAATATATAAATAAATGCATTTTAGCAATTAATAGTTTGCTCAATTATCATTTCCAATAATGTCCCTAAAGGTCAATATGATCACACACGTCATGTCACAGCTAAACAACAAAAAATCTCAACCTACAGAGGCTTCTGATGTCAGTCTTATTTTACTTAAAGGTATCAATATATCAGTGCTGACAGGGCTGGTCAATAATCATTGGCAGTTTTGGTAAATGATACATATTTGTAAGTAATACATCAGATACAAATACTGAAGTTATTCTGGTTTCAGTTTCCATAATGTGAGATTTTGCTTGTTTTTTTTTTGTGTGTGATTTTAGATTTTCGTATCTTTGGGTTTTTGGATTGTTGCCCGTTAAACTCAATATTCTTTACTTTAATAATGAACAATGAATCATTTGAAGAGGTCACTTTGGGCTGCAGGAAGACGTGTCGGGGATTTGTGACTATAGTTTGGCATTTAAAATAAGTCGATTAACTTGAAAAGTAATCGATAGGTTAAATAGTTGTCGGTTTTCCCAGGTTTTTTAAGGGCAGTGTGAAGGCAGCAGAAACAATCTGTGAACTCAACATTCACATATCGTCACCTTTTAAGTTGATATGTTGAATTTTTATTTCCACATCCAGCAGATCCAGAGCAACATGATCCTTCATGTGGAGTGGTGTTTGTGTCACCTGAATATTTCCTCTCTGTTAGCTCTGTTTTTGGTCTCCACCAGCTCCTGAGGGAAATATGTGGCTCTTTAGCTGCTAAATGCTCCACTATGTTCACCAGCTGGTCTCTAACTGTCTGAGCAGGTACTGGACTGCGGCTTTTTACAGCTTTTATTCTGAAAACACTGAGACTAAAACCAGACAGGAAATGTGCCACAAAACCAAAACCAGGAGCTAAAAGAGGCTAAAAAGGCTCAGAGGTGTTGAGAACAGCAGAGTCCGAACAAAGCCACAGTCAGGTGATCCATCGTTAATAACTCAGTATTTATTATTGCCAAAATGATGCTAATCTTAGAGCATTAATAATAATCTGTGTGAGCAGAGCTGCAGCCAGGATGTACATATGAGACACAGAGACAAAAAGATTCTGTAAAAATCTTTTACAAAATCTGTCTTGCTGTTGTTATTTCGTAAAAATGTATTAATTTACATCCCAACGTTTCTATTCTACAAGCTGTTTTTTAAGCGCGTACTGCAGAACCAGAATCAATTTCTCTTACATACACAATGTAAGAGAAATACCACAAAAGTCAAGTAATCATCCATGTAAAATTTAGTAATATTTTAGTAAAATATGTCTATTTTAAAGTGAAAACAGCTGTACTGTGTCTAAAATGAAGAGAATTGAATGTACAAAATATTGACTGAGGAATGTGCAAATCTCCATAGTATGAAAAAAACAAGTTGTACTGTAAATTATAAAATGTAAACAGGTTCATGTTCCCAAGAAATATCAGTGACCTCTGTGACCACAGTGAGTTTACTGTGAGCTTTTAAAGGCGTTTCACTTTAATATTCCTGCATTATATTCTGACGGATTACAGTCGACACTGTTTGCATTCTGCATATCTAATATTCATAAATTCATTGTAGTATTATACTGTTCTTCCTCTGGAGCTTTTATTAAATATTGAAAAGATAAAAACAGCAGTCGTGTAAATGAGTGTTAGCTGTCACTCCGGAGTGTCTGGAATAACCCGCCTCAGTCATGTTTTATTAATGAACCACTGAATCGCCTCTTCGTGCTGCTCACATTGTTTGCATTGAGAAATGGAGCATTTTCCTCCCAGACGAGCGCTGCGATCCTGATCTCTGCTCTCCTACAGAGGCCCGACACGCTGGAGCATAATGCAAATATTCTGCAGAGGCAAATGAAAATGTTCCAAGTCACTAACCAAACTAAATACCTTGATTTTTTAGCACAGAGAGTCTAATTCACACGCTCGCTGCTCCATGCATAGCAATGCCCTCGTTGCACTGTACCGAGTCCTGATACCAGATAATTCACTGCGCTGCTTTCTAAAGTGTTGTTGCTCAGAAAGCAGCAGAAACAGAACAAAATGGCTTGAAGCAGCATGCTGCTGTGTTCAGGGTTTGAAGGGAAAATACAGCCCTGGACCAGCAGCATTTAAAGCAAACCATTATTCACCGTTATAATGACACCGTAAAACATGGTGTGTGGAGAGGATGGGTTTCTGATGTCGGCTGTGAACTCCGGAGAGGATGATCTGAAGCCTGGAGTTTGGGTTTACCATTTGCTGCTGGCTTTTCTCAGTTACTTTAGCCAGAAAATCCAGATGAGCACAAAGACGTGGAGCTAACGTGAAGGATAAGGCTGCTGTTACTCTCAAACCTCCCCCTACACCCGATTGCGCGTTCACGTGGAGGGTCCGCCACAGTAAGTGCCGTCCCAAACCACTTAGCGGGGAGCGGAAGTGTGCTATAAAACAGGAGTCCACATCGATGCTGACTTACTGAGCACGTGCAACGCCGTGTTGCGTTCGTCACTGAAGACGCTCTGTACAACTTCCTGTACAAACTGTTCAAACTCAGACAGACATTTAACTTTACGTTAACAACTTACGTTGTATTAAGGATCAAATAAACCTTCTCTACTCTAGAAAAACGGTAGCCGTGTTCCTTTGATTGTAAAGTGTTGTATATTTACAGGACTGTTGCAAAAACCAAGCAGCTCATAAACATCAGAGTGAACAGATCACGGCAACAGTTGCTGCTTCTCAAAGATGCTGATATGAAACCATGGTTATGAAACGTTACAACGGTTCCTGTTTCCGCCGGAGAGAGAGGGAAGTTCGTCCCAAAGTTTGACGCTGTGTATTTATACGCCACATCTTAATGAAGGTGCTTCATTCAGCTGTGAGTGTGACTATAAAACAGAGTTACACTCTGATGGAGTAAGAGTGGGGAAGGGAAAATACTGACTGAGGAATGTGCAAATCTACAAAGTATAAAAAAAATATGCATTTGTGCAAATGATAAATGTTGTATTTATTTATGCATATCTTCATTTTTCTTGGACTAAAAATTGTAATAAGTGTTAAAGGCCCCGTACCAACACTGTGTTAGTCCGTCTCTCAGTACTGTCTGACTTCCTGTCCGTGGTCCATTGGTTCCTACTGAAGACATAAATCTTTAAAAACACCTCACAAAGATAACGTTATATAGTATTTTCCTAAATCAACTGTGGTTTTTATCAAACAAGCAGGAGGAAACAGTGCATTTGTTGGGGACTATTTTCAGCGGCGGATGAATCCACATTTGGTGCTCTAGTGAGTATTTGGGGCAGCAGGACGGTGTGTGTTTATTTGTTTATTTAAGGATGCCCATTAGAAGCACATGGACCTGTTCCTCTAGTCCTCCTGGAAATACAACACAGACACACAATAAGAGAGAAAGAACAGACACATCACGATATAACAACAGTCGCAGTGCAACATAAACACAAAGAGAGAGACTCAACAGATATAACGTGATACTAAAGTAAACAGACATGTAGAGGTTTGTGTTTATCCTGTTGTTTGGAAAGATATTTCTCTGTACGCTTTTTGAAAGTTATTTTGTTGTTGACGGTAGAAAAGATATTGATAATCCAGAGTGCTGTTGACCTGTGTGTGACAGTAAGTTGGAGCCTGCAGCATTATGTGACCAGAGGAACCACATACCATGCCCAGAGGCCGTATGTGTGTGGGACTGAGTCCAGATAAACTACAGTGTGTGTGTTCATGGTGAAGAAGGAGCATGTCACCCAGTAACGTTAGCATGTCGGCAGCTGCTTCACGGACGCACCAGCAGCAGCGCAAAGTGGACAAACAGCCATCATAAGTGTCCCGCTCTGGAGACGGACGTCCTCTTCAGTCGGAAACAGCCGGTTATTGATGTTCTGTCCGGCTCTCGTGTCGAATGTCAGCAAAACAGTCTGAGAACAAACGAGACGAATCTCTGACATTAAGGTCAGAGTTTATCTGTCAGGTGGTTCAGCTCTTTCCTCCACACGTTTTATTTGGGACTTGAGAATCTTTTTCTGGATGTGTTCTCTCTCTCTGTATCTGAGGCTGTGGGTTAGATTTGTTGGTTAGCTCATTACTTCTGAGCTCAGTTAAACCTTCCCTGACTGTAACGTCTCCACCCAGGAACCCTCCTCTCTCCCACCAGCCGGTTAGTTTCATCCAGCAGGTGCTGTCGGTGTGGATTAGCCTCTGATATAAGCAGAGCACCAGGATGATCTTGACAAAATATGTTTAGCATGTGATTTCTTTAGTCGAGCCTGCTTCCGATTGTGAGATTTACCATCTTTCATTGATTTAGATGCATATGAAGCACCAAGCAGCTGTTGCCTTCAGGAATCCTGTCAGTCACAGGAGACACTGTACTTTTTGTTAAACTTTTTAGATATTTATGTTACCTTCTGGGGTCTCCTCACATGTCTCACAAACCAGGCTGCTCCTAAACATCATGCAAGAGGATTGCTCATTGTGACTGCTTCCTGTATAGCCACGCTGAGCCGGCCAGCAGCCAATCACGTGACAGCCACCGTTTATGTATTGGAGATAAACTCAAAGCAGATTGTTAAAGGTTAATTGTTCCGAGCAGCCGGACTCTGACAGGATGGATACTGCTGACGGTCACTGCTGACTGGTTGAGACAAAACCAAACAACCTAAACTCAGGGTCAACTATACGATGAACAGTGTTTTTTTAAAAAGACGGCCGTGCTTCAGCTGAGCAGACTCTCTGGGCTTTAACAGAAGAGGGTTGGTCAGATCTGGTCCTCAGCCTTGACTCTGGGATGGCTGAGAGGCCGCTGCTTGAGATCACGTAGATCAGGTCAAAACCTCAGGTAATAAAGGACCCACCTTACGGCTCTTATCATATCGTGCTTCAGAGGTGCATATTAACAGATAATCAAAGAAAGGTTTCCGGCGCCTCCATTGGACGGGACGGAGAGGGCAGCTGCTGCTCTTATGTTTTCAGATGACTTCACAGCAAAAATAACAGTGATGAAGAGTTCTGCTTGGAGCCACTGGGTGTCTGGGGGCCCTGGGATAATTTGGTAATCCAGCCTGGCAATCAGAGCTCGTAGACGAGTCACATGACCCACAAGGAGCTTGTTTATTGGACAAAAGAGCAAGAACAAACTAGATGACACTTAAAACGGCTCCACTCACATTGACGTTTCGGTAGATTTTCTTGGCGCCGCTGCTTTACCTGAAGTTATAAAATGGCAGAACTTGGCAGAGTGCCTGGATGAACCCCGGCAGGTGCAGTTGTGTGATGTGTAGTTATGAAGTGAAAGAAGTCACGAGCAGAACTCTTCATCACTGTTATTTTTGCTGTGAAGTCATCTGAAAACACGTGTGATGGTTTCTAACTAATAACAGTCAGCTGATTCTCCACCGAACAGGAAGCTTGTGAGCAGTGTTGGGCTTGTTACTCAAAACTCGTTACTCTTTTCAAAAGTAATATTATTACTTTACTTATTACTCCAGCAGTAATTCATTACACTACTCGTGACACCCCACAAAATTGGTGATTGTGTCCTTTGCTCCTCTGTGTAATCGCCGGTAAGTGCAGCTGACGCTTCAAACTAGCAGTTTTTTTTCTGCACCCTGTGAATCCATAAGCGTTAGAGGCTAGATGAAAAGCACACCTGGCTCAAACCGATGATTTTTTTACCTGGAGGTCTGTCTGAGAGACAGAGCAGGTGTTTCAGGAGGTACCTGCACACAATTTACATTTGACAGCGATGTTTTCGTCATCTTTCCTCCCGACAAAATCAGAGTAACAGGAGTATTTCCAGCCGCTGAATGTCAGCGTTTTCATCTTCAAAGCTAGCTTGCTGCTTGGTGACGTGCACGTTGAACGATTCATTTACGAAAACCAGTCCTGGACCACAAAAGTAAGGTTGTAACGAGTGATTTTTTGGGGGTAACTGTAATGTTATTACTGACATTTTATCAGTAATTTGTTACACTACTCGTTAGTGGGGAAAGTAATATTATTACTGTACTAGTAACGCGTTACTGTCCAACACTGAAGTGCTCTCCCACAGTGAGTCAGATTATATTCCAGCACAGTAAATGAAATCCTGCTGTATAATTCGGTCCTCTGTGAGGCCTTTGGAGCTTGATGGAGCACGCTCAGTGGCTCATACGTGTTCGTCACGGAAGGAAACTCACATGCGCGACAAATATTCAGTTACAGGCGTGACGAGTATCTCTCTGACACCAACAGAGCTGCAGATGAATATCGATGATCTGCCGCTGCTGTTTAGAGTTTACACGCGGGTCGTTTAGCTGAAGCTCTCATCCAGAGCGGCGTCATCCTCCCGAGAGGCTGGAAACATGGAGGAGAGCAGAGACGAGCAGGTGGAGAGCTTTTCAGAACACCTGGGGGTAAAAGGTGGAGGCAGGCTCGGGTCCTGGTTCAGGCGTTGCTGCAGGATATCAAGTTCTATGTTGGTCGGCCTGTCTGGGATTCACAGATAGAACCACCTCGCTCACAAATAATTAGTCGTCCGTCAGCGGTGGGCTCTCGAGAACGGCCCTCGGGCTGCTGGGAAATCAGCCGGTAAATGAATGGAGGGAGTATTCTTCTGTTTCCGTGCCTTTGGGCAAACATGTAACCGGACTGAGCGGCCCAGCAGCAGCTGCAGTGTCTTAGTGCAACTACAAACAAATAAATTCTTATTATTTATTATCATTTTTTTAATTTCCTCTCGTGGTATCTCTCCAGTCAGAGGGTTTTGGGGTTTATTTGCTCCACAAGTTATTTGAACTTTTTAGTTTTTGAGATGTGCTCAGTGTTTTGAGCTGCAACAGAAATATTTCTCCAGTGCCTACATCGGTGTTTTTGCTTATTGTGATGCAGTTGTAGTAGAAGTATTGACATTGACTGATTGATCGATATTGACTCTTACAAACAGTGAACGCTGTCACTGACCTGTGGAAAGTGTTGTAAATGCTTATTCAAACTTAAAGTCAGCTTACACATAAACACTAAAACTTTATGTTCATCTTCTTTGCAGAAAAACAAGGAACACACCGGGATGTTAGCTGAGGTTGAATTTTGGGTGAAGCTGTGTGTGTGTGTGTGTGTGTGTGTGTGTTTGTTTAACGAGCAGAAACAAACACATGATAAACGACAAGATGTTCTTTCTGCTTTCCGTCTCAGATTCATTCAGAACAGAACAGACAGCAGCAGAAACATCATGAATCATGTTTCTGGTACAGGAGCGAAGCCGCCCGGGTTGTTACAGTATTTCCATGCAGATGCTGCTGATTGATGACACTTTAATAAACAGGAGGACGAGCGGCGGCGGGCGTTTCTCAGATTATTACACAGGATTTAAAGCAGAAGCTGCCTTTAGTTTCTCTCTGTTTGTTCGTGTCGGACGCTGCTTGTACAACCACTGCAGTTAAAGTTTGTCTAAAGCACATTTTTACTATTTAATTTTGAATATTTTAGTTAAGTATCGTTACATATAAAAATTGAGATGTTGCTCTGTTGAAAAATCGACTCTCCCAAGTTCTTTCTGTCTATAATTGAGTCCTAAAAACGTGTTTTCTGCAAACAAGTGATAAAACCTGCAAAATGCAGCAAGAATATTTCAATGTTCTTCCCAGGAATTCTCTGGAGGTGGATGTCTTTATCTTAAAACAGGAAAGAATAAAGGTTCTGCACTAAAATGAAGATGAATGAAACTTTTTTTTTTTTTTAAAGAAAATACTTCAAACAAGTTGAATTTCTGCTTGCTTTTAGAAAAAAGACTTTAATGACTCAGTTTCAGATAAAGTGACTTGGTAAGAACATTTTCAAGTTTCACTGTTTCCTTATTTTTAGGATCAGAGATTCTCATGACAGCAACAGTTGAGTCTTTTACCTTTAAGAACTTCCCAGAGCTGGTTATTTTACTGTTTCCTCCTTGCCTGACTGGAAAGTTTAAAGTCAGTTTTATGTTATTATTCTAGTAAACATTTATCCCGTTATTTGGTTTTGTTCCTCGTTTTTTGATTCTTTCCCATTAGAACAAACCAGAGGATGAATTTCCTCCATGAAACAACAATGATGATGACTGATGAAGAAGAAGAACACGTCTGTTAAGAAGTTAAGGAGGCTTCTGGGATACGTGCTATCTGTCTTAGTAGATATATATCCACCTTTTTCAGAGTGAAGACAGGAAATTAAAAAGACGGTTAGCCAGCAGAGACGAGTCTCTGTATCTGTGGCGTACATTTCAGCATGTTTTGATGCACCTTGCTCTAGTTTGTCTAGATGTTTCCAGTCCTAAGCTCAGGTGTTGCTCTATCTCACAGTTAATGCAAATGTGAGGATGACGTCAATATCAGCTCGCTGAAATCGCACCATTCACTCTCCTGATAAGGAAAATGTTTTCAGCTGTCCTTAAAGAAAAGTCAGTTTGTCTATTATTGTTCCTAACAACCTAAAATCAACACGTTAGCAGCAGCTGATGCTGGTTTTGTTAAGGAGCGTTGTGTCGACCCAGCACGCAGGGACCAAACAAAGAGACTTGGATTAAACAGTTCGGCACAATTTATTAAATGAACAGGTAATTTGAGGTCGAGCAGTGACTGGGCTTGGGAGAGTGGGCAGGCAGGAAACATCGATGTCAGGCCAGTGCCGGGGAGGAGGGACCAAACCAAAGCTGGGTAATATCCAGGACGGAGTGGGGGACGACCAGCGCGGAAACTGAGTCAGGTGGTCTGGCCTGCACGTAGAGAATGGCGAGGAGGGAGCTGAGCGGAGGTCAGGGCCAGGCAGAGATCGCCAGAAACAGGTCCACGTAAGACAACAGTACAATCTGGAGACGATGATGAGGGAGACTAGGGCTTAAGTACTGGCAGAGGTGATTGTGAATTGGATGCAGCTGTCATGATTGAGCTGCAGCAGCCACCAGCTCCGGACCACGCCCCTTGACCTAGATCACTCCACACAGGTAGACAGGGAAGACAGACAGAGACAGAAAACACAACCCCCAAACAAATACTAAGGAGAGCCCAGCCATCCCATAACAGGTTTCTAGAAAAGTCTTGGAAGTCTATTTTTACTGGAAACAGTTTGAGGAGAAATCACTCCACTGCAGGATATTTCCACTTGTTTTAGGACATGACTGGTTAAGATGGAGATTTCTGCTCTCAAATCATTCTCCAAGTTGCATGTTACCCAGATTTGATGTCCTGTGGTTTTATAGAGCGTTGTAGTTGGAGGAAACGTGGCGGCTGTTGTCTCCTGCCTCTCAGTCAAGGACGCTGCCTCTCCTCGCTCTTCGTCACCGGAGGCTCTGAGGTGTCAAAACTCAGCTCTCTATTTGCTGTCATCACCTGACTCGCCATCGCTTACGTGACTGACAGGAACCCACAACAAAATGCAGGTTTTAAGTCCCAGGAGATCAGCCACCATCGATCTGGAAACAGAAGGTCTGGAGGAGTGTGTGGAGTTAATGTCACAGTTTCAAGGACACAGCTGTCCACATACTGTTTTAGTCTGTTTTTCCTGGTTTGGGCCTCATAGTTCCAGTGATGGGAAACTTAATGTTAAAGCATATAATGATATTTTAGCCAGCAGTGTTCTTCCAATTCCAGGCTAATGTTTCTGGGCTTCCTGTGTAGCCAGCAGATATCCGGATAACTGACCAAGCCCTCCTCTTCTGTGCGCCGGTCATTGTTTACAGTCCGATTAACAATCTCGGAACCCATCGGCTATCGTCTGGACGATTTTAATGCAAATACATTTTAAAAAAGCGAATAAAAAGCTAATCTCTAGGGTTCCCAGATTGATAAAAAGCTAAATCGGCCAATGCATTTCGCCTCTTTTGCTCTCCACATGGACTGTTTACCTGCAAGCCTGCTCGAACGTGATTGGTCAATACTACACGGACTACAAACAGAAATCAGACCGATTCCAAAATCTTGTCTCTTGCCTACAGATTCTGCATTCATATGCAGAATCTGAATCCTGCTGACTTTGGTGATCCGCTGACTTTTCATCTAGCGCCATCATCAGGTCAATATGTTAATGTGTCAAATACCTGCAGAACTAATTACATTCCCATCAGCCTCAGCTGCTCTCTGTGTTTACTGCTAACTAGCTAATGTTAGCATGCTAACACGCTAAACTAAGATGATAAACATGGTGAACATTATACCTGCTAAACATCAGCATGTTAGCATAATCATTGTGGACATGTTAGCATGCTGACATTAGCATTTCACTCAAAGCATCACTGTGCCTCACTTTAATGTCTTCAGCTCCACATCAGAACTAACTCCGACAGTGTTCATTTCAACATCAAATCATCGTTTATAAAAATGTAGGAATCAGGAAGATAAATCAAGTGTCCGAGCTAAAATATTTTCAGGAAACGTATATCGAGATGTCAAGGTTTTTGAAAAAGAGAGACAGCTGAAGTTTGACATGGTTGCCTCGTTGGTTTAAGAAACCTCCCTCGGTTCTTGGAGTTTAATTGATCCTCAAGCATGAAACGCACTGTGAAGGTGCTCTTTCAGTTTATGTAAAACATCTGCTCGCTCACTTTGAATCGGAGCATCCCAGAAATGAAATGCCAGGACGGAGTGTGTATGACTATGTATGATTATGTTTTTCAAGGCCAGATTGGATCAACCTGCAGAGGGTTTTCCACTGATGTCAGTTCACTCTCTCCCGGCGTCGCTCCTCCTCTTTAAGGCAAACCAATTATCTGCAGCGCCACAGGGTGACAGACGCTTTTAATTGTCTTTCATGAGGCAATAAAAGGTGTTTGTCAACTGGCTGGATGTGGACTTTCTAAACCTGCTGTGGTTCTTGGAGTTTAATTAAGCCTCGAGGATAAAGTCAAGGTGCTCTTTGGGTGAAACCACAGCTGTCTGTCAGCAGCGAGTCTGTGGATGTCAAACTGTCTGTGGACTCATTTGTTGTTGTCAGTCGTCAAGTGACTGAAGTTTTACAGGTTGAGTCTCTGCGATCAGATGATTCACCTGAGTGAATATTTAAGTCTGTGTCACTTTCTGAAACGACAGTGCAGGTCTTCATCACAGTTTTTCAGTGTCAATCATTCATTTCTCACAAACAGACACAATAGTTATCCAGCTTTATGGGAATTTAAATGTCTACATTCCCACGACAACTCACTAAAGTGACAATAGACAACTTTTTTGCTTTAACTCATCATTATGAAGTAAATGTTGATTGCACAATGTAATGGCTATAGAACAATGACACCACTGGACTGGTTTCCTATAAGCCTCGCTTTCACTGTGCAGGTCTGTCTGCCCCCGGGTCCGACCTGCCGGGGAACAAGAAGGCTCGCTTTATGGCACACAGGAAGCGGGTCAATCATTGCACTATGCAACCAAAACAGAAGAGGAATAGGGCTTTTATTTTCCAGTCGCTGTTGGTAGCTAATCCCCAGCTAGCGGAAATGACGGACGGTGGAACAACCGGAGTAAATGTGATGAGGGAGAGTGATAAAAAACGAGGAAAAATGAGTGAACCTTGGACTGGCGTTCACTGGATGGAGAGCTGTAGGACCTGAGAGGGATCTAAACCGACTACCAGATGATTTACTCTTCCTCTATCATCGCACTGAGGTTATTTCTTGGACCAGCCTGACTGCTGTCCACAACGCTACCGCTAGCAGCCAGAAAACAAACCACTTCAATTCAGTTTTATTTATACAGCACCAAATCATACCAGAAGTTATCTCAGGGCTCTATAGAGCAGGTCTAGAGCGTAACGTTACTCTTTATATCATTATTTACAGAGACCCAACAATTTCCACCATGAGCAGCACTTCTACTCCCCCCTCCACCCTTAAGCCAACCCGTTGTAGTCACTCAAACTATGTTATTACTCAATATAAAATTATGAAAATGTAACTTTTCCTCTTCTGTGAACACTGAAAAGTTGTCTATTGCGACTTTAAACTCCATCTGCTAAATAAACACTGCAATGACATTAGTGTGACCTTTGTTTCCAGCATTTCACATGTAATAAATTTCACATGTTAAATAAAAGTGTATTTTTTCCTGTAAAAGTTGCATCAGTCTGTTTTTCCTCTCAGGAGGCAGTGACATTTTGTAACTCTTCCACTTGACTGAGTATTTAACAGAGAGCGCACACGTACACAGACTGTGTGATGTATAAATGCATCCTCTTCCTGAGACAGCAGTGTCTTAAATTTCAAATTTAATTATCATTTTTATGCCCCATGAAAAGAGATTGGTTTTTAATAAGACTTGTAAGCAGTGGAATACTGTTGAGTCTTTAGATTGTATGTTTTGTAATCGCCGATGGCTGATTAGGATGGGATACGATGTAATTTTGACGAGTTTGTGGATGAATAAATTAAATATTGAACCCAGAACTTGTAGAAAAGATGTGAGCATATTGTTAAAGATAGATTCTGTTTTTATTTTCTCTTGTGTTGCCACTCAGCTGCAAAAACACGTTTTTTACAATCCATCCTTTTGTCGGCTTGTGTAGGATTGAGAAAGCTCTTGTTTCTTGGTGAGGAGGAAAACATCTCTGGGAACAGTCATGTCATGTAACAAAAAAAGAAAAAAAAGGTGACATGAT
This sequence comes from Macquaria ambigua, assembly GCA_008360985.2. Lineage (NCBI taxonomy): Eukaryota > Metazoa > Chordata > Actinopteri > Centrarchiformes > Percichthyidae > Macquaria > Macquaria ambigua. The sequence continues at coordinate 39,732 of VMKM01002115.1, read as the reverse complement.
CTGTATGGAAAACCTGTGAAAACCCACAAAGCTGTTTCTCATTGATATCTGAAGCCAGCGGTGTTCATGGAAACACAGGATATCCATCAGCCTCTGCACGTGTCGGACCAGCAGTGAGCAGCACTGACCCACAGTAAGGTGATCTTGCAGCTCTACAGGTGTGTTGTAGCCTGCAGGCCCTCAGGTGCACACGCCGCTGACACCCCGTCGTTCTCGAAGCTGTCCTCCGTCGCCCCGCAGCGCCGGCTCTCAGCCGCCATGAAACACTGATGTTTGCACAACGGGGCTGATCTCACTCAGCCGAAGCCTCAGATCAAGTTCGCTCCCAAAATGTAAATCTGAACGCCGTCCGACCGCAGGTGTGAGCGTTTGATCGATCCACTGCTTTGATCTCCGTCTCGTTAGCTCAGATTATTTTCACTCTGCTGTGGGAATGTGATACCTCGCTTCCTCTTTTCTCCCCACTGCCCCCTCCTCCACTGTGAGGTCAGGGGTCAAAGGTCAGCGGCGGCTACAGAATAGCATGGCTTGCACTTTCTTGCTTGCTTGCACACTTCAGCAGGCAACTGCTTTGATGTCTATTGAGACTTTTGCCACTACTGACTGTGATCATCTGCACTTTCCTGTAAGTCATTATGATAAAATACTTATAAATATAAGCAGTTACTTGTTTCAGGTTTAGAGTTCATGTACAAATCAATCCTTCTCTTTTAACTGTTGACAAAGAAATCTCATTTTGATGTTAAAAAAGCAGGTTTATAAAAGAAGTTAATGGGTTTGAGTTGAACTTTGCTTATTTAAAAAGGCAGTGTAATGTCAATAATCAATATCAATAAAATGTCAGAAAATAGTAAAAACATTTAGTCCAAGATGACGTCTTTAAATGTCTTTGTTTCAGATTCAGTTTATAAAGACATGAAACAGAGAACATCCTCACTTTGGAGAAGCTGAAACCAGAGAATATTTTTTACTTTTGCTTGATTAATGACTTAAATCATGAATTGGTTCCAAAATAGTTGATACAGTTTTTGTTAATCGACCAATTGTTGGAGCACTTTTGCTCACAGCAGTCTGATGCAACCAGAGATATTAAAGGGACGACCGCCACCCTTCAAATGATGTGGCAAAATCTCTGACCATTAACAAACATGACAAACGCTAGTGACCAGATCTTTTGTTCCAATTTTAGGTTCCATCCCACAAACATCATGAAGCACATTTTCATCTGATCTGATTGTTTTTTTTTGTTTTTTGTCCAGTCTGTGTTCATGGGCCAAAAACAGCGAGTGGAGATTACATTTATTTGACTGACGCTTTTATCCAAAATGACTTACAGTAAGTGCTCTCAGCCATGTGGATACAACGCAAAAACTGCTGCTTCAAGTGCGACGTTTAGAGACGAGAAGAGATAGACAACAACAAGTACAGGAAGTCCAGTTGTCTTTGTTTTTACTTGTTTAGAGTTGAAACATTTCCAGCTTGAGCGGACGCGTCTTTGCTTCTGTTCACGGCGTCCAGAACAAACCTGAATCCTCTGTTCATGCCTTTCCACGGACTCTGTGAGCGTTCACAATATCTTTAAGTTCACTTTGTGTTGTGTAGTGCGAGTTGAGGTCAGTCGTCACCTCCTTTGTAAATAAAAAGCCTGTAGCATCTGAGTGGTTCCAGAAAGATCTGAGCACGGAGCAGAAATGCTGCAGCTCTGCTGATGTGACGTATTACCGTACTTCCAGCCAGAGATGAAGGCCTCCAACATGGCTGCCAGAGGGTGTGTTGCATCATCTGAAGGCCTCTGCAGACATCAGACCAAACACAAAGAGTGAGCTTTCAGGACGTATTATCTGTGCGTTCAGCAGTCTGTGCAGCCCACATGCACCCGAGGTGAAACAGTGACGCAGCGATAACACAAACATGTCTTCCATGTCCTGCCAGCGTCTCCTACGCTCTGCACCAGACTCTCCATCAGCGCCACATCGCTCCGATAACACGTCCTAATCTTCCTGGACGTTTGGGCGTCAAACCAAAGGAACAATTAAGATTTGGCGACAACCTCCACTCCCTCACTGAGAAAATGAAAATGATTTCTGTGACATTGGCTCAATGTGTGGGCTGTCAGTTATGCGAGGTAACACTGCGTGCGTCGATGGCTCTGTAGATTAGGCGTGAATGGCAGGTTTATGAAGGCAGTGACGTTGCAGAGGCCTCATTTGTCAGATTTAGAGCGGCTCGGCCTCCACGCCGCCGCTGCTCTATTTCAGCAGGACTGTCTCTCCCTGTGAAATGTTTAAAGAAATAGGGCTCATCAAAATGCTAATACAAGGGTGGTGATTTAGCATCGGTTAGCACGTCAGGACAGATCGAACAGCAGCGTGTGTTTCCAAGCTGTGAGGATCACTTTATATCCAGTCATTCGTCTGTGTGGCACTGACGCCAAAACAGTCAACACACAGCAGAGCGACGACTGAAGTGACTGAATCTACAAAGCATAAAAATAATCCAAATGACTAAACAACCTTTTAAAAGTCTCCTTGTTGCTGAGGCTGGAGCTCGCCTTGGTCCAGAGACATCAGTGTGAAGATGGTGCTGATTAATGACACATCTGTTAGCTGCTGGTGTTTGTTTGTCCGGGGTTTACAGCATGTCGTGTACAAATATCTCTTCTCTCTGACTCTGTCTCCTGGAGCGTTTTAACTGTCAGCTGCTCGTGATGTTTGTGATTCTTCTCCTCCTGCTGAGCTCATCATATGTCTCTGAGGAGATGTAAATAAGCTGTATGTCCTGCCGCCGAGTGAAGGAGCCTTCCAGATGTCCTGCAGGACACAGTGGTGACAAACTCGGCTGGTATGCGAGATGGAGATGGAACATCTTCTGTTTGTGTTCTGTGCTGCATGAATTATAATAATTATAATCTTCTGCGGCACTGGACAGAGTTTTCTGTCAATTAGCGAGGATAATTTTATAACTACAGGTCCCATAAAGCTTTGACTGGTTTGGTGTGGTGAGCTCTGAGTGTCCGTTCAGGAAGTTTCCAGCTGAGATTTATATGTCTTTCCCTTTCTGTTATTTTTCTGCACCGACAGCTTTTTAAAGCAGAATCATGTCACTTTTAAAATAAGAAAAAACAACTTTCACAGAACTCATAAGCAACAAAACAAACCATAACTCGATGAAAACAATCAATCAATCAAACTTTATTTGTATAGCACCTTTCATACGGGTTAGTGCAGTTTAAAGTGCTTCACAGATGATAAAATAAGACAGAACAAGTGCAGACCATAACAATTTAAGAATTTAAGAATTTGAGACCAGTGCACGCCAGAAAATAAAAATGATGAAAATGTAATGAAATAGATTTAAAAGCTATAATAATAAAAATGATAATAAAAAAATAGAGTTAAATAAAAGTTAGACTAAAAACTAGATAAAATAGAAAACTTGGTACATTCAGGTTTGTTTTGGTCTGATAAATGTCCTCAAGTGATGTCACTCGAGTCAGCGGCGGTCGGGGCTGAAGATGAAATCAGTCTGTTGGTGTGGAGATAGAGAGAAGTGAGCTGACAGACCTCTGCAGCCGCTACGTTAGCCGCTACTAGCATAACACACCTGAACTCCCCAACCAAACTGTTGGAGGCAGCGTTGCATTGTGGGTGGTATGATAGGATGATATCTCTGGTTCTGCTGCTTCGATTCTGATCTGAACTGTCCATCGTGAGTCCGTCATTGTTAGAGGTGTGTGATGCTAAATCTGTGCGGTTTTAACCAAGCTAAATATGTTTGTTATAATGAATGGTGGTCAAAGGTCAAAGGTCACAGCACAATCATAGCATCTTGGTAGAGATACATGAGAGAACAGGAAGTGTTTTACTCTGAGATGGGTGGCTGTGGAGGAGGAGGCGATGCCGATCTGTTTACTCTCAGACCTCAAACTCCCTGCGGGAAGTCTTCATCTCTGAACGTCTTCACTGCAGAAAGCAGCTGTGTCTGCTCACGTTAGGTGGTCTTCGTACGTGGGAATTCTTTCTGTTTGCCTTTGCCGGCGGTTATTTATTCTGATAGCAGCTTGTTCAGCTTTATGCTTTTGAAGAGAAGACCAGCGATTTCTGCCAAATGAGCAGCGTTGAATCAGCCTCTGCAGCATTCATCAGTCCAGTTAGTTCAGCTGGTGTGAGGCGATCAACCATCTCTGTGGATCATCAGGGATCAGGAGAGAAGCATCGTCAAAATAAACACTGGCTAAATAGTACTTTTGAATCTTGTCAGTTAATGATCGGTTAACGAGGGCCGGCTATCGGTCAGAATTAAATAAAATCTAAATTAGCACCCCCAGTGTGAGCACTAAGGTAAGGAGTGGTTCTATAAAGCCACCTTTTTGGCCACCTGGGGGCAGTGTACCAAGCTGAAAACACAAGATCTGACATATTCACACACTTCCACGTCCAGCAGCTACAAAGCAACGTGATCATCCCACTGGAGTCGTGCTTGAAGTCCAGTATTTCCTCTCTGTTAGCTCTGTGTTTGGTCTCCACCAGCTCCTGAGGGAAATATCCGGCTCTTTAGCTGCTAAACGCTCCACTATGTTCACCAGCTGGTCTCTCTGTCTGTCTGCTGTTTGCTGCTGAGCAAGAAGTGGACAGTGGCTTTTATTCTGAAAACACTGTGTGCTGCAAAATCAAAACCAAGAGCTAAAAGAGGCTAAAAATCTGCGTAGAGCTGCAGAGACGGAGACGTTTCTCTCTGTGGGTTCGACACTATGAGCGACTTCTTTAACCATGGAGTAAAGTGATCCATTGTTAGTATAAAAATATTGATTAGTGCAGCTTTAAATGTAACTGCAGCTGTCTCTGGGGATTCAGTTATTACTCTGCTCTGTTTCCCTTATTTCAAGCACAGCATTGTGGGAAACGCCATGGAAACACCAGCCCCCCATTTTACTGTTAGAGGAACTCGTCTTCTTTGTTCCAGTCAGACAAAAACCCCGACGGCACATCCAGATAACCACATTCTGCTCCTGTTAGCCACGCTGCCTCCACCGCAGTTGGACAAATTTTCCTGTTTTGTAAAGCCTCCTCCCAAATCAGGCTGTGAAAAGGGCTTTCTGCTTCCTAAAGACAATGGCTCGAGGCTCAGAACTGTGTGTGAGAAATGGCTGGACGAGCAGAAAGTCAGTTTACTGCGGCTCATTAGACGTCCTGGTCATGTCAGCTGACTGAATATATATAAACTGAGATATCAGCCGTATGAGGAAACTGACCGTATCTTGACAAATAACTGATAACACAAAATTAAAAACCCGTTATCTCTCCAAAGAGAGTAGACCTCTTGGTCTTCATTATATCTATTTAGTCAAAGATTCTTCATATTAACGTACGACATATTTGGGATAAATTACTGGATTAATTAATAGCTTATACTGGAAATACTGAGGTATCTTTAGTGGGCTTTTTAAGGAAGAAAATCCATCTAAAAAGCTGCCAAATAACATTAAAGCCACCCTGTTAGTTTGTTTGATTCTTTAATTAAGGTTCACATTCAGGTTTTTAATTAAAATGTTATAATCTATAAATATAAGTTTTCCCTTAAAAGAATCTTACTTTTAATTAAGATTCAAACTCAGGGTGGCGTTAATGTCACAGGCTTTTCTTCTGAAAAATCTCCTCAACCACATGGAAACCAATTAAAATACTTATTCTATTATAGACCGTTAATTAATACATTCACAAACCCATGAACAAAACATGTACCTTTAAGCAGCCTTACTTTCGCTGTAACTTCAGTCAATTTTTGGGGGGTTTTCTTCCTTAAAACACCTTAAACCAATTAAAATACCTTAATATGTTAAAATGAATCAATCGTTTTTCCCTTAGAAACACCATGGATAAACATTTGTACCTTGAAAGACCCTTAATGGCTTTATTTTGTCAACTTTCAAGGATTTTAATCCCTGAAAACCCGTTCAAATGTGTAGTAATCCATTATTAAATCCATGAATGTAAAAAAACACAATCAGCATTTGAACTTTCACAAAATGTGCTACATTTTCACGACCTTATTCTACCTTAAATCCTCTTAAACAATGCAGAGAAGACTGAAATATTCCTTCATATATTAAGCAGATCATTGTCCTCTGAAGAAAACATGTTCAAAAACATTTGTACCATTAAAGATCTTTACTGTTTCATTAAAGTTAAATGCAGGGATGGCTGTAATGATATTTGGTCAATTCCCCCTTAAAATTGACCCTTAAAACCCCTTAAAGCATGAAGGAAGCAAACTAAAATACCTTAAGATGTTAGAATCCGTCAATTAAACCATTAACTTCCCCATTTAAAGAATATGAAAAAAACATTTGTAGCTTCAAAAGGCCTTAAGGTTTACTTAAACCTGTGTTTTTTTTCTTGGGGTTTTCTTCCTTAAAACTCCTTAAACAACTTGAAACCAATAAAATCACCCAAATATGCCATAATCCATAAATAAATGTATTAATTTTCTTAAAACACATGAAAGGTAAAACACCGTTCTGACAGACTGCGATGAAGGGGAGCAGCGCTGCAACATTAGCAGGCCGAGGACGACGAAACACGCTCGAGACGTCTCTATCCAACAATAAAGTTTTCTTTTTCCTAATGAATATATGCTGTAACTGTGAATGAGCTGTGTGAGAGTCTGCAGACTGAGCGCTGTCTTTACGTCCCGTCACTCTGGTTATTAGCCTCAGGGTGAAGAGCAGCTTCTTGCTGATGCTGATGAATTCCACCTGACAAAATAACCCACGGAGGCCGAGTCATCCATCTATTTATTCTGCAGGAATTGATTGAACCAATATTTTCATGCCAGAGATGATTCATAATTCAGTGCAGCTGTGTTTTAATTCTTCATACATCATCCTTGCTGTGGTTTGTTGGTATGCATGTCTGACTGCAGCTATCTGGGCCTTCTTTTATTCCCCTCTTCCTTTGTCACTGGGAGCCTCAGGAGCTCATATTCTCTGCAGGGTTTGTTGTGAAGCCATTAGCCGCCGCGGCACTCAGGGTTAGCTTCCCCTCCCATTGATCGTGCTCGGACAAAGAGCCTCGAGCCGGCCGGGGTCGACTCCTGTGCATCTCCCGCAGCAGCATGTGAGGGCTCCCGTTACCTCGCTGCTTCAGGAGCTGCAGACACACTGCTGTGGATCTCTTTGTGCACCAATTAAAATTCATCAAGTGCAAATCACCTGCTGGGGGGGGGGGGGGGGTCTGGTGTCCTCCGCTGTGCCCAGAATTGGAATGGGACCTGATTAGTCTCGCATCACAGACTCTGCGGGTGAATCCATTCAATGCAGCAACAAGGCAGGAGGGGGGAGGAGCTGCTGTGAGGCTTTAAGAGTAGCTCACATATAAATCTGTCACTGCGTTGGCTCAGAGTTTGGGATCCAGATGATTAAGATGATCAGCTCTGACCAAGGCTGAAAGCTACGTTTTTTTTGTAAAGGACGTCAGTCGTGTCTTTAGATGTTTCCAAGGGACGCCACAGTGTTTGTTTGTCTGCCTTCCAGGTTGCCGTTGGTTTCCATTTAATACACTGAACTGTGAGTGTTTGAAATCACTGCCTCACGTATCCGCTATGACATGTTATAACATACTATTATCACACTGCACCACATGGTCAACAGCTCGTTTCAGCCAAAATGTGCAGACTTCTCTGCATCTCACGAGCACCACGTTGTTCATAAACTTCTTCACCCATGTGCACTAAAAACTTTTGTTAAAAATGACAAAAATATGTCTCTCTGTTCCAACACATAAAGACAGAATAATAGCAGATATAAGCATAATCTTAGTGTAGTTCAACTATGATACACTGTTTAAAATATATATATATATATATATATATATATATATATATATATATATATATATATATATAAGCTGACTGAAGAATATCACCACATATATAACATGCAAGAACAATATAAAAATGTACCAAATATGTGCTTAAGTGGCTCTTACAGGCAGACAGTAAATGTAGTTTACTAAATGACAAACTGGGAGTTATTTCTAGAAGTTCCCGTGTGTAGCATTTGTACACACATAGAAATTTAACAGCGAAGGAGATATAACGTGTTAATTAGTGAGCTGTTCCCTCGTGTTTCGAGTCTTTATGCTAAGCTAGGCTAACCACTTCCTGCCTCCATTATATTTACTGCACATTGCTCCTAACTGTTTATCTGTAGTTGTGGTTAGGGAGGAGCCTTCACGCTGAGCTGGTATCTGTTAAATGAAAAGGTTTCGCTGTCTGACTGGTTGATGAAAATGTCGGTCGTGCTCTTGAGTCTCTGTGGCCTCGGCTTTCTCCGCCGGATTTCCGTCTGCTTGTGGTTTGCTGTAACTCAGCTTCTTCACTGAGGTTTTATTCTTCCAGCAGCAGGCTGACCGCATTTAAGAGCTAAATCTCTCTTTTGTCTTCCAGAGGAGACAGCAAAGTCTCACGTCAAACCAAAGCTGTAAAATCGAATCGAACAGCGCTCACATCGGGTCGTGTGACGCCGCTTCAGAATCAATAGCAGGGTGAGAAATTTTCCATCTCCACGCAGCAGCGTTAACACACCGGTGGTGAGATTTATGTGATTGCTCGGGTTAGGAGAGGATGAGGTTAAAGACTCAGAGCGAGGCAGGAGAGGAGACAGATCCTGACACACTGTTAAAAACTGGAGAATGAAAACAACCTGAGAGCTAGAAATTGAAAATGCAAATGCAAGACAATCCTCTGATTGGTTGTCAGGTCTCTGACTTCACGACGGCTGCGTTAAACAAAATGCATCAGTTTTATAATCAAGGTCTCTAAATGTATTGTTCCTGCCGTGAAGCTGAAATACTCTCTTTGCTCGGCCTTTGTGTTTCAGGCTCCTCGGGAACAGTGGGAGGTTGTGACAGATTTCGGGTTCGTTGCGTGCTCGTGGTGTCCTGACAGCGACGTCCACGAGGCTCATAAACAGTCCCAACATGCAGAGAGGCCGTAAACAGTCTGTGAGAAACGTCTGGAGGAGCACAAAAGCCCCTCTCAGTCTCCGTTTGGCTGTGTGTGCAGATTCTCCAAAGAGCTTTCCACAATAAAAGCAGCACTTCACCGCCAAAATAAAAGCGATTTATTGCAGGCAGATAACACAGACAGACCAGATCTGTACACAGCCTGCAGAGGGGGAACTCAACCCCTTTAGTGAAGTTATTATCCCTAAGATTTTTATTCCATCAAAACCCATTTTTATACCATTTATGGCTGGCATTTTTACAGCAATAGCCATTCAATGTGTTTACATTCAGTGATTTCCTCTATATATAGTCTACAGCAGTTTCTGCTGGAGTCTTTTTCCTGCACAGGATTCAAACTGCATAACTGTGCACAAGAGATACACAGGAAACAATGCACACATTCATGAACATGACGTGGATGCACGTGTGCGTTTCACGTAAAGTGGAAGAAAACATTGGATCATGAGTTCAGTATTGTTGACAGTCTTCCTCAGTCTCCTTTTATTAAACGAGTCTCATGCTGCGTTCACATGGAATCAGACAGACGGACATCACCTTCTGCACGGCAAAACAAAACGCGCATGTCGACATGTTACTGTGGTGATTCACAAAGAATGGAATAAAATATATTAAATAAAATGATTTTGTGTCTAATGCATGTAGCTATAAAATGCAGCTCTCTCTTAATATTTCTATTGCAAACTTTAAATGAATGTTAAATTTCAGCTCCAAAATGTGAGGTCATCCATTCATCTCAGCATGGACAGTGAAGGAGAACTGCACTTGGTTAATCCCTTGTTTATTTTTAGCTTCTCGTTGTCCAGATCGCATGCTTTCTCCTCGTGTTACAGAGCTACGTAACATCTGGTTGTAAACTTCGTCGTGGAGGACGGCAAAAAGTTAAAATATTTTAACTTTGGACGGCAATGCCGGTATTCTCTGCTGGCCTCACCTAATTTTACTGTCCTGCTCTCATCCACTAAAACCGGTATATATCCGGTCTGCCGTCTACCGTCTGCCTGACTCCATGTGAACGCAGCATTAGGGGTTGTGCTAAAAAAAAAGTGGTTCGTACGTCATGTTGTCCGACCACATCAAGAAATCAAAAGTGTTTGTACGTGATCCGTCATAAAGAGTGGAGAGATGTGATAAAGTGTAAATATGGAGATAACTGCGTACATTTTCAAACCGTCTCTCCTGGAAGACGTTCGTGGTTTTGCACTCGGTTGTTCACGTGAAAAACAACAGAAATAGAAAAAAGAGACAGAAATTCAAACGAATGCTACAGAAATGGTCGAGACGCAGCAGGGGGCGGGGTTTCTGAAACTATTTGACCGTCCAACAGGCGGTTCTGCCGTCTGGCCCTTTAAAGCTGCTAGCGTGCTTCATCAGAACCGTTTGTCGGAGGGTTGATCAGCTTGTATAAACAGCCTTTACAACAAAGCGACTCCTTCCCGCCAGAAGAAAAAGCCACAATGCAACAGAAAAGCACACTGACACGCTGTAATCTGCACTCGCCGCAGTGTTAATTCACCGCCGTCAGCGCATTGAGACAAATTATACTGTATGAAGTTATGGGGCTGTAATTATGCAAATTACACTGTGGTTTGCGGGGGTGGAGGGAGTTGAAGAGGCTGACACACGAGCTGATTCACAGCCGGCAGCGAGGTGAGGAAGAGGATGATGGTGATGATGATGAAGCAGGTTTCTGGTTTTACAGCCCCCGAGTGCTCGATGCAGCTGCACCTACAGGCTGGAAACATCTGGAGGGGGAGAGACTACCGGCCTGAACGGGGAAAAATGGGGAGAGAGAGACAAATCGCCAAAGAGCTGCTGTGCTGTTTTTCTGTTTAAAAATTCAAACTTAAAAGATATATCTGGTGATATTTGTGTTGTCGTCAAATCCCAAACCAACATGAGTGTATCTGCTAACAGGTTCTGTGTGTGTGTGTCACAGCCTGATGATCAGTGAGCTTCATCACCATCAACACACACACTGCAGTTTATTCACACACCGTCCTGCTGCCCCAAATACTCACTAGAGCACCACATGTGGATTCATCCGCCGCTGAAAATAGTCCCCAACAAATGCACTGTTTCCTCCTGTTTGTTTGATAAAAACTACAGTGAGCAGCTGTTTGAGGAAATTACTATATAACTCTATATTTGTGAGGTGTTTTTATAGATTTACGTCTTCAGCAGGAACCAATGGGCTTGGAGCTGAGAGCCGTAGACAGGAAGTCAGGAAGTATTGAGAGACGCGCTAACATGTTGTTGAATCTGCACGAGATTTTTTTTTTAATCTCTGTGTGTCCAGTACAGAGATAGATCCTGGATGTGTTTAGCCTAGCTTAGCACAAAGACTGGAAGCAGGGGGAAACAGCTAGCAAGTATGGAAAAACAACCTGGGTCTTATTTTCATGGTTTCATAGTTAAAGAATGGGTTAGAAGTCTGTCTCCTGCTGTATGCACATTAGAGGAGTTATTGGTGTCTGTAATCAGTCCTCGTGTCCACACCAGCTGTGAAGTGACCCCGAATGTGTGATGGTCATGTGTACCCAGCAGGAGGACTCCTTCACCCGGTCACCTGTGGGTCCTGTTGTTTTCTAAACATCTGTTTGGCTTTAAGATGGTGAATTTTCTTGGTAGATGTCTGGCCTGCAGAGACGGTCTAACTTCCTGTCCTTTAACATTGACAACAGAGAAGAGAATGGACAGAGGGCGAAAAGCTGCCACCAAACACAGAACGCAGTAAATGGAAAGGCCTGCGGTTCTTCCTCCCTGTACTCGCTGCCTCGCCCTCTTTTCGTGTTTTGTTTTGGGCCTGAGTGCCTCCGTCTCCCGTAGTGGTCTGACAGTGGGGGGGTGGGGGGGCATTGCATTAGAGGGTGGAGGTTGAATCTGCAGGGAAAGGTTTGGAAACCCTCTCAGCAGCTGGAGCAGGAGGGTGGAGGTTTCAAGGGACAGAAGCTACTGATGGAGGAGGAGGACACAATCCTCACTATTTATTATTTCAGTAACAGAAAAACTTTCATCTGGATGAAAAGCATGTTTAAAAAAAATGAATCCCTGCTGGGAATATTTTTGGCTTTGTTCAAGGATGAATTGCATAAAATTTCCAAACAGTGAGTAACAACTTGAGTTACTGCATTAGAGTTCTATGTTACAGTCAAATATCATATGTAAGTGACAGTGTATTTGCCTCACTCCGTCTCTACGTGTCTACAGAAGTGACCCACATCGTTCTCATGCTAAAGCCTGAAGGTTTCATAAGATATAAAGTAAGCAAATGGCAGAATGAGAGGACGTCATTCAAAGAGCTCCAGTCAAAGCTCAAATGGTGGAAAACTATGTGGAGAACATGATGGAGGTACGAGGTGAGGCGAGGTACAGCCTCCTCATCGCTCCACACACACCTGATGTTCTCAGCTCTTCACTTTGACTCGACACGACATGTTTGTCATCATTTATTCACTAAGACTGTTTCCATTTGGTTTTTATCCACACACCAACTCAGTAACACCTCAGCCAACGTTTTTGCAGTTCCCATAATGCCTAATGCCTGCAGTTGTTCACATTTTGGCAAACTGGCACCATTGAAAGTCTGCTGAATGAGCTGTCAGCAGCTCCTGTCTGCAGTGTCCCCATGGATGTACAGACAACTATCACTGCATCACTGTGATACTGAAGAAAACTTAAAAACAGCAGGATTCTCAGGAAAGTTCTGCAGCTTCTATGATTTCTAAGCGGTTTTATGGAGTTCTGTTGGTGATGGATATCAGAGATAATTATATCCTCGGGAAGTGTAACTCACACTGAATCTAAAAATATGTTTATCACGTCTGTGTGTTCAGATTTTACTCAGTTGTGACTCTGATTTTTGACGCCAGTTACACCAATTGGCTGCGAAGTGTTTTAAAGCACGTTAATCACCTCCATGAGCTGACCGTGTTGGTGAGCAGCCGAAACCCCTGAAAACCTCTGATCTAAACCTCAACCTTGTTGACTCGTGATGACGTATTCAGTCATAGTTGTAGTCAGCGTTTTTAGAAAGCTGCCATCTTGTTTGCTGCACTCATCTGACTGTCTGTTGTTGTTAGCTGGTGTTTTCTTGCAGCAATGTGTCTTCTCTTATTAAGCCTGTTTATACAGATAGAAAACTCAGTGTGAACACCCAACACACACACACACACACACACACACACACACACACACACACACAGTCTTAAATGGCGGCCTGCTTGAAAACCATTTCATGCTTATAATAGGTGTCAAAAGTCAAATCATGATTCTCCCACTCTCTCTGTCTGAGGCCTGAGGTCACTCAGCCTCTGAATTCCCTCAGCACTTTAAATTTTTCATAATGTCAAGTCTCCTCCTCCTCCTCTTCCTCCTCCTCCTCCTCCTCCTCTTCCTCTGACGCCACCCTGACTTTCTGTTGGATATTTAGAAGCTGACGTTATTTTCAGCCCTGCTTCTCTTTTCTTCCTCCTCACTGCTTCTCTAAAGCTCAGCTCTATGGCAACATATCGTTTTAACATTTATTAGCTAGACTGGATATTTATTACCGATATCTGCAACGTCATTTTGCTTACTCAAAGCTCTAATTCATGATATCTGTGAATATATTTTGACTAGTAAGATTCAAACTACTTTTGCCATTCATGTGTATTGGGGTTTCTCAATACAGATATCTTCAATTAATTTGTAGAAAACTGCAATGTGAATTGCAGTTATCTACAAATGAATTATGACTAGTTGTAAGTCCAGTTTCAGATATCTTTAATTCCCCTTAATTCAAGATATCTATTGTCCCTTCTCGATATCTTAAATTAGCTTTTAACTAGTCAGAATGACGTTGTAGATATCTCAAACTGGAATTAGGAATAGTCATAATTTATTTGTAGATATCTATTATCTTGAAATTTATTTTGAGAGATATGTCAAATTGGAGATATCTTTAACTTTCTGCCTAGTCAAAATGTAATTACAGATATCTTGAATTAGAGTTTTGACTACAGGTGAAATGACGGTGCAGATATCTGTAGTTCCTTGATGATAAGCTCTTTCTATTTCGTGCCATGTTATAACTATCTCATCCACAACAGCAACCGCCATTGCTTCTGCTAACACTGTTCAAATGCTGTGCTGGGCCAGTATCCAATGGGAAGTCTCACATGAGCTAGATCATGCACAACAATTGACAACGAGAACCTGATCCCACCAACGCAGTTGTGTTAACGCAGGGCTGTTTTCAGTCTGAATGCCTGCTAAGAGTCTACAGCCATGCTAGCAGCCCAGTGAAGCTGTACTTTGAGCAGTGAGCTAAATGCTAACATCATCATGCTAACATGCTCACAATGACAACGCTAACATGCTGATATTTAGCAGGTATAATGTTTACCATGTTTACCATTATTAGCGTGTTAGCAAGCAAGTTGTTGGTCACCAAATAGCTCAATGCTAACTGCTGCTAAAACCACAATGTCTCCTTTATACGTTTCTAATTCTACACTGTTCAATAAACAAGATGCAACATGTGCATCAGACAGGCTTCGAGTAAAAGAAAGTGGAAAGTGGTTTTTTTTTCTCTTTTGATGGAGCTAGGCTAGCAGTTTCCCCCTGCTCCCAGTCTTTGTGCTAAGCTAGGCTAAACACGTCTTGGACCTGTCTCTGTGCTGGACGCAGAGACGTAGAACAAGACCAAGACCGAGGAACACGGTGTGTTAATCAGTTTGTTTCGTCCTTTTTGTTTACAGCAACACGCTTTGCAACACGAATCCTCTAAATCCCACTTTTCTGTTTTTTGTGTGTCTTTTTTTCTTCACCTCTAAGCCATCGCTGCTGTGGTCAAAGTGAGGGTTGCCAGGGTTCCTACGTGGCCAGAAAAAGAGCTTTAACATCCTCGTTTTTAAGCCAAATCTGAACCTGATCCCCGTCCGCTTCCTGCCTGCAGGTCCTGCTGTTCGGCACTCTGTGGGGTGAAATCAAATTGGCTGAAAAATACTCTCCGTCCTGCTGCTTTTACTGCACATAATGTGAGACTGTATAATGGCAGCGTAAGTCAGGCGAAAATAGAGCGCTCCCTGCAAATAAAATAGACCCAGATTTATAGTTTAAAGTGCAAATAGCTTTTCCATTAACAGTAACAACAAAAATATTGAGAGCAGTGAATCAGCGAAGAACATCAACAGCATTTTGTTGCTTTAAGGACGTGTCTCTTTATTTCCCCTGCACTTTTTATAAGTGCACCATTTTGAAATAAAGCTGTAAAAGTATTAAATGGCTTTTGGAAAATAAAGCTAGAGTGAATAGAGGAGCCATTTGATTAATTCTCTCTGCATCTGCTGAAATATTTACTAATTAAAACCACTGAGACAAGAACAATATTGTCATTTCTGTGATTAAGCAAACATTGTTTAGTATCTCTGCAGTAATAATTATGATGACTGCAATCATTAGGATCGTGAGTAAAACAGTGTCAGTGACAAAAGCAGCAAATGGGAAAGCTTTTATAAAGAAGGGTGATTTTAGTAGAAACCTAATTAAAGCATCATCAGACTGAGGTGACAGCAGAACGCTCTGCTCGGCCTCGTTCCTCAGCAAACAGACTGCATGTGAGTGCTGTCAGCTGTGTGCAGGTGTGTGGGCTGTTAAATAAAATAAAGAACATTTCATTGAGTTTTATTTCATGAATGCACTGAGCTGGATAATGTGTTGGCCCGGCGGCTCGTTTAACGCCTCGGTCTGAAGTCTGTCACACCTCAGTTTGTTGTTTCACACGGCTGCAGGTTTCAGCGCAGAGACAGCGATGAGCCAGAGGAGGAACCAGTTCAGGGGACGTGAAGGGAAATTAAGCCGGCTAAGTTTATAAGATACTAAAACAGCGTTTTTCTCCCCAAACTGATCTTTTCCAGCCTGGGACCCAGACCTCATGTTTTATTTGCTCTGGCAGATGCGTCTGGTTCCCCTCCCATTCAGACAGATCTCCAGCCGACCAATCACAACCGTTTATCTAATATGGGGCGGGTTTGATACGATGACTGTACAGAGGAGCAGCGTTGAGGCATTTTAAACAACCAAGATGGCTGCCGCTGATGTGGAACGTTCTGAATCTGATATCTCATCAGTTTTAAACAAACTGGACGGTATATTTTCTCTAAAAGAAAAACAACCAGCTGCACTTAAAGCTGTTGTTGATCAGAAAGATGTGTTTGCTGAACTTCAGACAGGATTCGCTCAGAGCTACGTCACACGTTTCGTTGCTCTGATTGGTTGTAGGCTGGAAATTGAAAATAAACTCAGAGGTTTCAGACTAATTCGCGATGTCAGTCTGGAGCTTGAAAGACGTGGAAACATGGAAACTCAAAAACAGTGGTTTAAAATGTCGACGTAGTCTCACATTAAAAGCGAGACATGAGCAGCGTTAAACTGAAGCGTTCGGTCCGTTCAGTCCACACCGACTCCGGCCGGACAAACCGTCTTTACCAGGCTGACTGATGAGAATTTACTGGACAAAAACAGTTTCCATGTAGGCTCAGCAGGAAGAAATCACATTGTTTTTATGCATTGATTCATTGATGTTATTGAATCTGAGAGAGAATCTGTTTGCAGTGAAACCAGAAAGCTCACAGAGGCACAGGGAGCCTCGATCAATTACAGATACCATTAATAAGTTCATATAAACAGGGGGAACAGGCTCAGTGTGGATCCATACATGTGTTAGATGTTTAAATATGTCTGACAACTAATACTGTCAAAGATAATCTCCTTGAACATATTTTACAGGAGAACAGATTGTTCCGGTATTAATTCATGCATGTGAATGAATAATTCAAAAGAACAAACAAACAAATTCAAGTGTAAATAAAACGTTCATAAACCCAGACGGACCTTTCGAAGTGTCCCAGGACATTTTGGGGACTGGTATTATTTTCCAGGTTTTCCAGAATATGTGGGAACCCTGTGACAATATGAGCGTCACAGCTTTAAACTCCATCGCAGTTGTTTGAGGCTTAATTGTCTTGTTAGTAACAAACCGAACTGCCAACAGGCCCGAGTGACCCGACTCGTCTTAGAGAGACTTCCCTGGAGGTCAATTACTTCCTGCTCTGTCTCTGCATCAGACTCCTGAATGAACCTGGAAGGAGTCTTTCTGTCCCTCTGATCTGTTCAGCATGAATAAAACATCAAAGCTGTTATCTTCACGCTGCACTCTGCTTCCCAGGTGAAGATTAGTCTGCTGCAACAGCTGATGAAGCCAAACGAGCCGAGCGTCTGCCGGAGCCTCCGGGCGACTCGCAGTCAGACGCTCGCGCTGCCTTCGAGGAAAAAAAACACACAAAACTGGACAAATTAGTCCCAGTTACAAAGGAGGAGGAGGAGGAGGAGGAGGAGGAAGGCAAGGCGGCAATTAGACAGCAGGTCCTTCTGCAGCATCTGCTCAGTGTCACTGTCACGGCTGAAGGTTCAAATCCCTGAAACCTCATTTTTCATCTTATTTTTCACCCATTTACTCCGTCACACTTCTGTTTTCATACATAAAATGTTTATTGAACAGTTTTATGGATCATTCATTTCAGTTTTTCAACTTTATTTAATTCAGGTCCTGCAGGGGAGGGAGGAAAAGGCTAAATTAATATTGATAAGCATCACAGCATGGTTGTGATACTGAAATGTTGAACAAAAATGAAAAAACTCTCCTTTATCGATGTTATAATTATTTATTTATTTACAATTTCTCGGTCCAAACCTGATTAAGATGGAGCAGACTGAAACAGCTCTCCTCAGATGCAGCTGTCACACATTCAGGTGTGCAGAGGTTTCATGAGGTTACTGAAATCTGTCAGATGTGTGTTTCACTGTATTTTTTTGTGTTTTGCAAAGTCCTAAAAGGCGCCGTTTGCAGTTCATGACCGCTTTAAAAATGTGGCGCTGCAACAGCAAGACTCACCAGCAGCGTCCTGATGGTGGCGCTACATGAAAAGTCAGAGGATCACCAAAGTTATTACAGTTCATCCTCAGGGGAACCTGAATGATGAACCACATTTCATCACAATCCATCCCATAATAGTTGTTGAGATGTTTCTGGACCAAAGTGATGGAACAACAGTGTTGCTGTTGATTATAATACAGGTATTTTATATTGACTGTAAATCAGAAATATTGATGCAACATGGTGTGAAACTGTAAAAATCAACATTTCAACTAAATTCTGTTTCCTGCAGGCATGTCTGTTTTTCCTCCTTCGATCCCTGAAGATTCATCTCCTCTGTTTTTCCACTGAACTGTAGTTTTCTCTTCACAAAAAGTCTGTCTTAAGTAAACTTACTGAAGGCCAGAGACGGAGCTGTCGCCCAAAGAAAAACTTAAACCAAAACTGGATTTAAAAAATGCAAAATATTCAAGCTAAAGGACGTCGGCGTCTCTGCGTTGTCTGTAGCAACGAGGTGGTGGAGGTGGAGGAGGAGGAGGAGGAGGCGGTCAGGGTTTCATGTTTTATTCAAACAGCAGAGGAAACCAGAGAAAAGCTCTTCACGCAGGAACTCATCCAGCTGCTGCGGTCAGGAGGTTTAAAATAGATCCAGGAACAAACGGACAACAGGAGCTGAGCAGCTCGCAGCGTTTAGTCTTTATTAGTGTGAACAGACCTCACATACATCATCACGTGTCAACACGCTCGGCTTCTGCTGCGTTCATCCGACAGCTTTATCATTTTATCCATGAAAACACTGGGATTATTTCATATTCTCAGATGAACATTAGCAGCTGACTGTGACTGGTGTTGCTAATGGCTCCAGAAATGTGTCATATTCATGTTTTTGCCATTTGCTTTGTTTAACACGTTCTGTTATATAAAAGCTTTTACATAACTCTTTGCATAAGAGAAAAAAAGGAAAATATCGTGTGGTTTAGTGGAGACAAGAAGTGTGTTGCTTCAGGTTTAAGGTATGTTTCATCCTTCTGATGATCGTGAGGTCAACAGCAGAATAACTCTGTTCACATAACAAAGTAACAGACCACAAAAATGCAGCCAGGTTCAGTTTTTTGTCGGACGATCCTGCGTTTGTTTTTTAATTCCCGGACCTTTGAGTCGCCAGCCCCAACACGCTGCTCTCATTGAAATAAGTGAAGGTGACTCCATTTTTTGGTGATGTTGGTGTGTGAATATGTGTTAGAGTTGAAGATAAAACCCTGAAGGAAGTCGCCTGAGCAGCGATTGAATGCTGCTTTTTGTGTGTCAGTGTTGGTGTGTGTGTGTGTTGGGGTGTGTTTCATTTGTTGGCCTGCAGTCTGTGTGAGCAGTCCTGTGTGCTGGCAGGTGGAGTCAGCCAGATGAAGTAATCAGGCAGCGCAGCAGGAAGCTCAGCAGCTACTTTACAGCAGAGAAACAGCAGTGACATTAAGACAAAAGGAAAACGTTCTCAGTGAGGTTTTGATTAGGTTCAGCGGTGATGAGCTTCTGGTTCAACATCTTTTCCCTTAAAAACTTAATTTTAAAGAAGCAGTCAACTTCTTTGAATGGAAGACGCTGCTCATAACTTCAATAAAGAGCTTGAACGAGGAGACGCTGAATATATGTGCAGCTTTGAAGCTTAAGGGAACATCAGGATTCATGAGTGTTGTAAAACCACAAAGAAAGCTCTCACTAACTCACATTTCTGTTATTTATTCAGTTCAAATGCCTCCTAACTGCACAGAGAACTGGAACATTTGTGTCTTTGAGCGTGATGGGGATTTGAAGTCCCATCATGCATCTCTGATGGCGGCATTTTACATGAATGTCACGCCCCCTCCCTCTCCTGTTTCACGTCTCTGCTGAGGATAAACTCTCCACTTTTAGAAAACCAAATCAATACGCCACAGCAGTCCTTGAGAAGGTTTCACTTCGCTATGAAATGAAAACCTCACTCTGGAGATCAGCGTGTGTGTGTGTGTGTGTGTGTGTGTGTGTGTGTTTGTAGTTGTGTATTTGATGTTCTATTTTAATATGTAGAGTGTGCAGAGACTCTTTGGGTGGTGTGAACTTTAAAGAAACTGAAGTTAAATAATCAAAAACACGCTGTGTGTTTGGTGGTCTCTCCAACAAAGTGTTTGGCCTCTAACTCTGTTCTGATCATTTATTGATCTTGTGTGACGCTGCCCTGAATAAAAGCAGCAGATAAACATCTCGTTAAACACAGACTCTCTGCACGCTGTGTGTTCGTGTGCTGCAGCGGTGAAAGGGTTAAAGGATGTGGAGAGAGCTGAAGGCCTCAGAGCGGCAGACAGAAGATGAGGTATTGACGTCCGTCTCTCCTGGAGTGGGGGGGTGGGGTGGCCATGACGACCGTGCCGGGCTCGGGGGATTTGGGAGGTGGATGTGCCTCGGGTGTCGGCTGCTTCCATGCTCCGTCACCTTCTTTAGTTCTGCTCCGATCCAAAAGAGGGAATTATGTGCATTTCAAATCCCTGTTTCTGTTGTAAAATGTATGAGGGCGAGGAATCCGAACGCAACACGGCCGGGGTCAACTACTAACACACACAAACACACAGAAATATATCAGCAGAGCCAGAGTCTCACTCCTCAGATAACACAGCGTGGACACACACACACATTTCAGAGTGTAAACACTCTGCAGCTGGTTTCTTCTGCTCCGGACGCAGCACAGACGCTTTCAATTGCATTTCTGAGGTTTTAAAGACTTCTGCTTGTCCTTCAGCATAATCCCAAATTGTCTGGGTATTAAAAGCCTGGCTTTCTGAAACCTGCAAACAGGAAACAGAACACACACACACACACACACACACACACACACACACACACACACTCAGAGCTGATCAGCAGCGTGTCGGCCTCCAGGCTCCGAGCTGCTGATGGATGTGGCTGCTGGTTGGACTTAATTAGCCCTGAACGGCCGGCTGCAGACCTCCACACAGCTGCATGGATGTAGTGATTTGCAGGTCACGTCTGGTTGAGGTTAAAATTGGGCTGAACTAGTTTGAAAAGTCAGTTTGTTTTAGATGTCTGCATTACATACAGCTGTCCTTTTATTTACAGGCTTACTGTGTCTTATCTGGCTTTGACATATATATTTATTTTTAGAACAAGTTGTTGCTCAGAAATCAGTTGGCATCTGAGTGGTACTTCTCAAGTTCTAGGACAGGTTTTTCAATTTTCGCAATCTTCACTCAAGATCTACTACTTAGTCACTGTTCAGGAGCTTTCTACTACGTCACACTGTCTTCATCAGCGGATGAAATTTGTGACCGTTCAAAGTCAAGAATGAGTTGTCGTGCTCAGCGTTTAAGCCAACGTGGTTGTTAGTTACATGACAACTGAACAAACTCCATCTGCTAATGAAGACCATGTGATAGGATTGAAAGCTCCTGAACAAGTAGACCTTGAGTGAAGACTGTTGCCAGGTGAAGTTTTCCCTTTATGACCCAGAACACGTGTGGTACCGCTGTCATGCCAAATGCACAAAGTTCAGGCATGCTTATGGATAGCTGTTAGCTAATGCTAGCTAAACTGTTATTGTTGTAACTAAACATGGATGTATTATAAGAACTGGATACCAGACCTAAAGATGGCGCCTATTCAGTCCAATGAGAATTGCTCGCCTGGCGCATACGCCAAAAAAGTTTCCAGGTTCTGGGTTTACTTCCGGGGTATGCGGCCCACTGAACATGTGCAGTAGAGTTTCTCCCGCTGCAATACCGCGAGTGGCCACTGGGAAAAATTGGAAGCAAGGCTGAGCGGCGGCGCCGTGTCCAGTTCTTTTTATACATCCATGTAACAAAACTGCTAAAGTGCAGAAGTTTTTCTTCTTCTGGTGTTTTCGGCAGTTAAAACAGCTTCAGGTGCAGCACCGCCTCCTTCTGGACTGGAGGAGAGCTGACCCTGGTTTGCATGGAGGCCGGAAAACAAAGATCAGATTTGTGATCTGACCATCAGAGATATGTATATGTGGCTAAATGTAATTAAAGTGCCTTAAATCTCATCTGGATTTTATCAGGATACGAGACACTTGAAATACACGGAGCCTTTGTAACACCACTCTGATTAGTGGTGGAGAATCTCCCAGCGATCAGTCGATTTATCACTCTAAAGAAAATTAATTGGCAACTATTTTGATAATCAATTTTTGGTTTAAGTCAATTTACAAGCGAAAACGCCACACCTTTGATAATTCCAGCTTCTCAAATATGAGAATTTTCTGCTTTTCCTCTTGTTACATTACAGTAAATTGGATATCTTTGGGTTGTAGACTGTTGCTCAGACAAAAGATCTGATGATAACTTTCATTCATATCAGATTAATAATTGAAGCTGATCAGCTTCATAGATTTGAATTAGGGCCTTCAGTATTTGGAAGTCAGCAGTCTACAGCTGTTATTTTAATGTCAGATACATGTTGAATCAGAGTATCATATCTTCTGCTGCTCGGCTCATTTTCAGGGTGTGAAGATTAAAAAGTGCCACCTCTCAGACATCACCAGGTGAATCTCTGAGATTTGGTTATTTATAACTTTAGTTACCTGCAAATGTAGAAAACTAAACCCATTGATTCAAAAAGCGTTTTCAGTTCTGATTCGTCCAAATGCTTTCAAACCAACGGCAGGCAAAAACAGTCGAGGGTTCGAAGGGTTAAACACTTTTTGAGAATGAAATCCATATTTCTAACAGAACAGAACAGACAGGGAAACTCAGCCTTGAGTGAAAAAACTATTTGGGTTTTTCTCCCAAATTGCAATAACCTCCAGTTTTGGGGATTTTCATTTCAAACATTTAAACGCATCAATAATTTAAAACTCTGAAAGGAAAGAGACATTTTTCCACTTTGGCGTTGCTACTCATGCTTATGATAAGAAGGTTGGTTTATTTGTTTGCTCCTCAGCGGCTCTCCGTCCTGGTTTCACTATCTGGGGGGGGGGGTTGCGGCTGGTTGTTACTGCGGCCAGCGGCGGCCATTTTTAGGAGTATGGGAGGTCTGCAAACAGTAATTACAGGCCATTGAACAGCTCTTCAAAGCCCACTCAGCTGTGGTGTGTGACACTTACACCAACACACACACACACACACACACACACACACACACACACAGGCAGGAATCTGTGGCTTTCATCTCAAAGAAAATGTGGATAATTTAAGTCGGCTGCACATTTCTGAGTCGTGGAGGCCTGTTATTATCAGACAAGACATGACTCCCTTCACATGCTGCCAGCAGTGATCAGTGTGTGTGTGTGTGTGTGTGTGTGTGTGTGTGTGAAGGTCCAGTATCGTTCACATGTCAGGATTTTGTCCTCAGATCTGCCCTCCTGCCTCCAGATAAGACAAAGCCACATCATGACACTTTATGAGCTGATCAGTAATCAAAGTGTAAAGAGCCAAACTGAACTGCTGAAACTTTTTGTTTTATTATTACTCTTAAAAAAAGTTGTTCAGTCAAAGAAATGTGTTGATTTACAGTGGAGTGGGTTTTTCTGTAAGTTGCACAGCTGCAAACACCTCGCCTTCGCTTTTTACCATTTTTGTGTCTCTGGCACAAAAACCTGATCCCGCCTACAACGGTCTGATTGGTTGTTTGTTTTTCCACCAGGGGGACAGCTGCCAATGAGCACAGCACTAGATCTTTTTGAATCAATGACGTCTGGAACCAGTCTGATGTTCCAACATAATCTCATCTGTTGGTCAAAGAAACCACACAAACTATCAGAAAGACAATCTACAGCTACAGGTTGAGATAAACCGGACTGTAACAGACCAGAGTTACTGATTCCTCGAGCCCAGCAGTCTTCCCTCTGAGGACTGTCACTTCACAGATTAGTGTTTTCTGTTCTGTGAGTCTACCTGTTATTTCCCTGGTGTAAACACACACTCACCTGTGGTTCAGGCCTCACTGCTCTGTGAGATGTGTCCCTGTTCTTCCCTGCAGCTCTGCTCTCCGTCTGCTTTTATTGTTCATAAACTCATAAAACTGTCCGGGTTTTATTCTGAGTCAACGTGCGATCAGAGGAGGGATGTCAGAATTTACTGTTGCATGTCTCGTTCACCTTATTGATCTGCCTGCTCACCTGTCTGTCTCTTTATTTAGCCCTCTCCCTTTGTTTCTGCCTCTGCTGCAGATCTGTCGGAGAAGAAGAGCGACCTGAGGGTTTGTGATGACTCCACCTGTCGATTCGGAGGCGTCTGCAGGGACGACGGAGCTCAGCTCAAATGTGTCTGCCAGTTCCAGGTGGGAAACGATGAAATGATCTTTTTCTGGAGTTATACTATACATCCTCTTATTGTTCACTATTCCCAGGAGACTACTGTCTGACTTCCTGTCTGTGGCCCATTGGTTCCTGCTGAAGACGTACATCTTTAAAAACACCTCACACATATTTAGTTTCATGTTTTAAAAGGTCAGTGATTGGGTCAGTCTCTCCAGACTGAGGTGGTCACATGAGGCATTTCTATTCTGATTGTTATTCCCATTGTTAGTGGAATATTAGGGTCCATGTAAACGCAGCTATTGGAGCTCTGTGGGTCAGAGGAAGAAGAGATATCAGGGAGGTAGGCGGGACTTTACAAACACACACAACAACCCACAAAAAGTGGTAATATTCTCTACACTGATTTTCTCCTTACATGAAGATCTAAATACCTGGAACATCAAGTCCCTTTATTATATTTTATGGATTTGGCCTAAAACAGTCAAATCGAAAAGTATTGAGTGATGGCATCAATGTTCAACTGTACTTCGGTTAAGTAAAAACAGAATAACAAAACATAGCGATGCTGTGTAAGCCTCTGTATTGTAACCCCACGTAACACGTTGTAATTACATCTTTACAGAGAGTTTATCTTTGACTCAGGTTCAATTCTAGAGTATTTTTTAGGAGAATATGAGCTGCAAATAGAAAAGTAGATTCAATCATTTTAACCTGTACAACAGAGCTGGAAAAGCCTTTTTTCAGCCCTGAGTATGGTCTGCAGGTCTTCCTCTCAGGCTCGTCCCAACAAGAAGGTACAGATCAAGTCTGAGACTGCGGACCTCCCCTCACACAAAGCTTAGACAAAGGCGCCCCCACCCCACCCCCTTAGTTTGCTTGATTAGTGTTGCTTAATTCCTGGATGTATATAGGATCATGATTATGTTATTTGATCCCATAGACGCTCAACAGTTGAACCTAATATTGCTGTTTGACATAACTTCAGTCTGTCCTGAGGCATTTATTAGTTTCTGACTCTGGGAAAAACAGTACAATTCCCCAAAACTACTGAATCTCTTTGACCAAATCACACACATTTAGGCTGTTCTATGTGATCTCTTAGTTATTAACTAATGTAAGATTTTGTCACTTCCATGACCCTCCCCTGAAACTGTTTACAGCCCCCCTGAGGAGGCTGGCTATAAAGTCGCCTGTATGGAGCCTGAGAGGTGAAACTCAGAGCACAAATGGTCCCAAAGCACTCGATGCTGCTCATTAAGCTTTTTGCTTTGAGCTCTGAAATAACTGAAGGAAACTCAGACGAGTGTCTCCAGTTTGTTCAGTTCAGTTTGTTGCTGCGTTCGGTTTCATTCAGAACCAGTCCCGTACGAGCCGTGGTTAGAGGCTCATGGTTCGGCTATAATGAACTCTCGCGGACCAAACAACAGAACCGAGTGGGCCTGGAAAGGGGGGTCTCTGGTGCAGCTTGTTTGAGTTGTGAAGGGAAACCAGACGAGTGGTTTCAGCATGATCTCAAACACTAAACTGCTGCAAACTCACCTGCTGATTGTTGACTGTTAACAAAGCAGTTTCCTGATCTGTATGTGATGTATAGCCTATATTATATATATATATACATCATATCATTTGGTTACCACGGTAACACATATGCACATGACCACGAGTGCCATGATCAATGAGAAGGTGAAAAGCAGTTAAAGCAGAGGTGTGTCGTGTAACTATCCTCTGTAATGTTTCCTGTCTGTTTGAATAAAACTGATGATGCAGGATGACATCACCCAAACTGTCCAATCAATGAGTTGCCTGTCAGTCTGTATAACCTCATGTTTACAGCTCTTAGTGTGTAACAGCAAACTGAACTAAAAGGCAACAGTGGATCATTTTCTTCCTTCTGGACCAAATGAACCAGACTGCAGGTGTGACAGTGTTTATTTGAATGAGGACGTAACGTGCTGTATATCACGGCTGAGCTGACAACAGTGAAGATTCAGTGTTAAATATTTCTTTCCGCTGTGCAACGGAGCTGAAGACTCTTGGTCTTGTTAGTTTATGGGCTGAAAGAAGAAGAAACAGGGTTAAGTTCTTTCAGACACATCAGGAAACATGAGCAGCCTGCTGTTTGTTGCTCTGATATGAAACAAAATGTAATTACTCTCCAGCCGGCCTTGTATGTGTTGCATATTTGGCCGCACGACACGACAGAATAAAAGCAGCATTGGCGTGAAGGGCAGCGTCTGGAAGACACAGTCACCACGGAGCTGCTGCTTCACTGCAATAACAAGAAAACAGCGTTTGAAACTAACCGTCACGGCTCTGTGGTCTGGAAGCAGAACCTGCGTTTACTACTCATGTGCACCAACAGGGCAGAGCTGCTCAACACCATCAGAGGAGTCTCACAGCTGCCTGAGCGAGACGGCAGCGCTGAGGAGGCTTCAGCTGAGGCACTGCAACCCAGATCACCACAGGAAGGACAGGAGCAGGGACACGAGGAGACACAGGACAGGCAGCAGTTCAGTCCCTAAACCATCAGCAGTAGACGACTGAGCAACTCCATTCAGTTCAAAGTCCCAGGAAACAATAATGAAACTTGACTTTAACACTTTGCTTTGCTTTCCTTTATTTATTTATTCATCTATCAGAGTGCAGGAACGTAATTCCCACTAGTAATGACTGGGACATGTCTGCCTCCACAGTGTCTTCTGGCTGTCCAGCTGCCAAAATCCAGATGAGAGAAGCTCTGAGTCAAAACGTTCATTCTCTCACCTACATCCCCTTTAAATATTACTGTAAAGCAATGAAGCTTTGGAGGGACAGCGAGGCCTTTTGTGGCTTTCGGCTGCCCTTTTCCCTCATTGGTGGAGATTGTTGGAGCTGAGTGCAGCCAGACAGGAAGGTCTGCAGACACTACTCAGGGTTAAACAAACAGCTCAACCTGTGCACGGTTTTATGTTTTTCAGGTTAATAAACGTCTATATTTAGTTTGAGCCGATCGTAGGCATCGTCTCAGAGCAGATGTAATGATCTGTATGCAGCCGGCCTCTACGCTGCGAGTGTGAAGAGCAAATGTGAAAAAGTATTTGGTCACACTGGTGATTGACGTATTTGCTGAACCCAGACGGTAACAAATGTGTTGTCTCTCCTCTCTCATTACAGCAGCGTCACTTTCACCGGTTAACATGAACAAACGTCTCCGGCGGCCGCTCGTATCAGCCGTCACAGATTATCGTTAATTCTGTGAATTCTGTGCAGAACAAAATTAAACGTGTCTGCAGCCGGTTTGTGTGTCTGCACTCGGCCAAAGATTGTTCATGAGGGGAAAGAAGCGTCACTCTGCACCACTGTACTGAGTTTCTGTAGTTCCAGCAGAGTGAGACGTCTTCTCTCCAGCTGATTAACTTTCACTCATATCAGATCAATAATTTAAGCTTATAGATGTGATAGTTTTAATCAGGAGCTTCAGTATTTGGTCCTGAAAAATAAAGTGTGTCAGATTAAGTAGCTACAGCTGTTTCAATGTGTCAGATACATATTTAATCAACATTTAGGTAAATGTAAGTATCTGATCAGATCTTTTGATTTCTAGTTGAATGGGATGAATCTCTCTTGTTATTGTTGTTGAACTTCGTTGTGACGTCTAACTTCTGAAACCAAGCCTTCGCTCTTGATTGACTCTGAGCCAAATGAAGACAGGCAGACACCAGGCTTTAAAGCAGGCACATAAGAGCACAGATGACGATCATAACTCTCCAACAACAGACTAAATATTCAGAGGACAACAAAATACAGTGTTACAAGCAAACACACAAGCACCTTCCTCTCTGGTATGATGCAGTCACGTCTTCAGACAGCAACTTTTTAGTTTTAGGCTGAATTTGAAGGTCAGTGCGTGGGGAACTTGATGCATTCAGGTAATATTTTCCCTTTTAAGAAAACACTAATAAAGACGGTCGTTTTCTGTTCTGCATCTGATGAAACTAAAAGGTAGCTGAGAGCTGAAGGAGCCTCTTAAAGTTTAAATCTGACCCAGAGTCAGCAGGTTTAACTCTCATTGTGCTAAAAACAGCTTGAAACATATTCAAAGTTTATAGTTTTCTCTGCAGGTATGTGTGTGTGTGTGTGTGTGTGTGTGTGTGTGTGTGTGTGTGTATGTGTGTGTGTATGTGTGTGTGTGTGTGTGTGTGTGCAGTGCTTTACTCAAGTTCTGCACTTAAGTACAATTTTGAGGTACTTGTACTTTACTTGAGTATACTTCATATTACTACATCTCAGAGAGAAGAATTGTACTTCACTACATTTATTTAACAGCTACAGTTACTAGTTTATAAAATATGATCCATCGTAACAGATTAAACTACCAAAAGTAACTGCAGCTCACATGTAAGTACATCAATAATAATGATCCAGTAATGTGATAGAACAATAATTTCTCACAGTATCCCCTCTGCAGAACAAGTACTTTTACTTTTGATACTTTAAGTACATTTTGTTGCTAATACTTCTGAAACTGAATGCTTTTATTTTTATACTGTGGTTTTGCTACTTTTACTTAAGTCACTCCTTTAAAGGACTAATCTGTTAGATCTTTATCTAAAAAAACCAGCAGGGACCTGTCTATATCCTGGTCACTGAAACTTTTCCATTTGCTCCTCTAAACAGAAGAAGAGTCAGTCGTAATGTTTAAACTAAACTGTCCCGTTGACTCAGGGCTTTACAAGCTACGACATCTCTTACATTTGACAGGTGCATCTTATTATTAGAGAGCTAGTTTGAAACAAACTACTTAAATTTGTTTTCACACAAAAACAAACTAACTAGCTGCTGCCACCTGATCCTCATTTCTGAGATTCCCAGTTTAAATTCTGGCATCAATCCAAGTCCGTCTCACTGAAAAGCTCATTAAGGCCACGCTCTGCAGCGCCTGATGAGACTGTTTGTTCCTCTTCTCACCGAGTTTAGAAAGCTGCCATATTTCTTTCTGATGTGACTGTAATTACAACAGGAGGTCAGCAGGTGTGTGTGTGTGTGTGTGTGTGTGTGTGTGTGTGTGAGGACACATTTTGGGATTCTGCCTCCAGATTAGAAAATGCTCTCTCAGGTTTTGGCAGTAAGTCACGTCATGACATTTTATGAACTGAAGAGCGAAACTGATTCAGGATAAGCAACAAGTTTAAGCGGAAACTTTGCTGAGATTAAAAATACCTGCAGGACTCGACTTTAAAGGGTTAATCAGACATTTTGGGAAATGTGCATGTTTGCCATCTTTCTTTTGCCGACGTGTTTAGCCTAGCTTAGCACAAAGACTGGAAGCAGGGGGAAACTACTAGCCTAGCATCATCAGAAGACATGTCTGTCTGATTTACGTGTTGTATCTTGTTAGCTACAACACCCCCACTCTGAGTTCAGTGCTGTGTCTCAAATCGCGTACTTCCGTACTTACACTTAGTATTTTGAGTGCATAAGTGCGTTCACACTGGTAAGTATGGTAAAATGCAGTGTACTGTAAGTACCTGGATGATGTACACAAAACGGTCAGAAAGTTGAGTGTGGAACGCTGCACACTTCTCACCCTCAACGGTCGCCATCTTGGCTACGTAGCGGACCACCAACATGGTGGCTGTGGTTGCGATTGTTACGGCTAAAAGTAAACGTTTATTTTTCATTCATTTTTAATATAATTGTATTGAAGTCAAGTGAGCAAGCTGGCAGATATTTCGGCGTGCAGCAATCGCGGCTAATGTTGGCGATAATGCTCCGCCACCGGCTGCAATCTGTCATTAAAAAGAAGAAGAAGACGCGGTCAAAGGTTGCGATCGTCATTTCCGGTTAGCAGCAGGTAGCAGCAGTATTAGATTTGAGACGACACTACCCTGTCGAAATGAACACACTACACAAGTCAGTACATAGTGTACACAGTGTACTGCATGGAAGTACGCGACTTTAGAGATGTGGACTCCCAATGAAGGAACACATTTCTGTTTGAATGTTCTTTTTTATTAAGACGCTCAGTGTTCCTCAGCTCAGACACACTGGAGTCTCCTCCATTACGCCATGGTAATGTGTTGTTTAGCTTAGTGTCTCAAAGAGGAACCCTGGAGACCACAGAGAACCACAAACATGTCGCTGCCATGTCGTGAGAGGACACTCACTAACATCTCCCTGTTAGACTGATGTGTTGTTTTAACAAAACACTAACGAAGCAAACTGACAAGCAGCCTGACAGGAGGACTCTCACCTCTTCACATCTAAAAAAAGGGAAAAGGTTTGGACGAGACAAGACAAACTGAGCGAGAGGACGTCCTGCTGCTCCGTGACTCCCAAAACTCTCTCTGAACTCATGAATCGTGTCCCCGTGTGCTCCCAGATCTGGATTGATCGCTGCTCAATAGTTTTGTCAGTAATGTATTTCCATGAAGGAGCAGCAGCTGTTTGTTTCGGTCACATGCAGACCTGAGCTGCATGTTAGTGCAGTCTGTGCAGAGGTCACGGAGGTCAGCTCTGCAGGGGATTCCTGCTAAATGATTGATGGCTGGGAGTTAATAGAGTATGGATTGCTGAACACTGATATGTGTCCTTGGCAGCTGCAGTTTGAATCTGACAGCAGAGTCAAGTTATTTTGTGCTAACCTTCATGCAGAATGCATGAAGCTCCTGATCCTCCTCTTAACTGCTGAACAATTTGTTTCTAACTCTTGTCCCTCGCGATGTTAATAAAACTGACAGCTTGTTTTTAGCTCAGATTGCATTTTTTTTTAAAAACAGCTTTTTTGCATAAAACTAGGTGTTCATATTTGTGATGTCACGAGAGGGGAGATACATTCCCTCCCAGTGCATGCAACAAGGACTACAAACCATCATGGCAGCCATTAAAAGACTACAAAACCCATAGTCAGCAGGGCAGTCGGGACAATGGTTGCTGCCCAGCTGAACCGTATATGCCGAGAGTGAAGTGAAACAGTGTGAAGAGGAGACAATGACGGAGGTGTGCAGAGAGGAACAGGGCTTTAGTTATGTTACCAATAAGACAGCGGACCAGAATTTTGATTTAATACCTGGTTTGGGTTTTGTTTACCTGTCTGCAAGAATTAAGTCGACCTGTTATGAGAAGACTGAATAGACTGAATTTACTGTCTTCATGTCCTGCACCCACGCCTCAAAAGCTCCAAGAGAAATGCTCCCGACCTCTCAGCACATCACATATTATAATCTTCCTCCTCCTCTTCTCACCTTTACACTTCCATTGGAGATGAGCCAGGCCGGCACAGAATCGATCACCGGTGATCGCCGCACAATGCAGCCGGTTAGATTTGTATCCGACTTGATCCCGACTTGGTCTGACGTCACGATGACCTCACGAGATCGACGCGGCCAGTTTTCAGAGCCAGGCGCTGCTGGTGCTCTCCACCAACTGCAAGACCCAGGGCATGATGGGAAATGCCTGGCTGTCACCTGATCAAAGAGCTGATTGGCCACAAACATCACGTTTTGTAGAAAATCCTAATTTTCTGTGTAATTGTAATATTTAACGCAGGATTGTTGCTGTATGTTGTGCAGTGACGGTTTCATCTGTTAACAAACATCTTGTGTGGTTGATATGAAGAATAATAAAGTTTATTTCAGCCATAACTCTCCGACTGTGATCTGCAGACTACAGGTAGCCTACAGGTGGATCTAACAGGATGTGAATATTTCTGGGACTTCCTGTAAATTCTCTGAAGGTTGCTGGAAACTGTCTGACTTGACTGCTGCTGTTTGTCACAGCGCCCCCTGCTGCTCCTGGCTGATCTCGTCCACTTTCTAAGTGAGGCGCAGTTCATCTCCAGCAAGCCTATCATCTGTAGGTTTTTGGCTCCACCCACTGAGGTTTAATTCAACCAATGAGCTTGTCCCTGCCTTATCCTCCTCCTCCTCTAAAACTCTAGTCTACTCTACTCTCTAGTCTTCATAACTTTCGTCACAGTGAGAAAACATCCTGTTGATGTGTCTTTGACCTCTGACCCCTCTGTGTCTGTGTCTCAGTCTGGCTGCTGTGATCCTTCAACATCTCACTGTTTTCTGGTTATTTTGTCTGTTGATGTGTTTGTGGTAAAGTTTGTTGGTACTGTGTGCAGCCTGAAAACCTGCAACCTGCAGACACTACTCAGGGCAGAATAAACAACCGCTGTCAGTTAATATTTTTATTTACAGTTAATATATTCTCCATCATAAAGTATCAGGTTTTAAGTAGGATTAGTGGATTAATAATACAGCATTTCTATTGTTTGTTACTGTACTATTAATAAAGAAAGCACTATAACTAGTTTCATCATACTTTGCTATTTGTTTGATTGATTTAATGTGTATAAATGCAAGAAATAAATAGCATGTACATTTTATCTTTACTTCATCGTGTCCTCCTTCACTTCTGTAACCAAAGCTACGCCCTTGACACTACACACTGATAAAAATCATCAATCAGTTAATCAAACAAACTTTTATCTGCAAAGAAAAGAAGACACTGTACTTCTTTTCCTGCCTCTGCTCAGAAACTATCCAGTACCAGACTTCTTTCATCTCCATCATCAGAGGAAACAACATCCTCGAGTGAATTCGGACTTTTTACAACCTGAGAGAACTTTTCTAGAATACAAACAGTAGAAAGCGTCACAGCTTCTCTCTGTTATGTGTCCTCATCATTCAGTCAGTTTGGAGTTTGTCCAGTTTGTCCTGTGAGCAGCGGTCACATTGAGACTTAATTAACATTTGATTGTGTTTGATTTCCAGTGCCACAAACACTACGTCCCAGTGTGCGGCTCAAACGGAGACACCTACCAGAATGAGTGCTACAGGCGACAGGCGTCCTGCAAACAGCAGAGACTCATCTCCCGGGTGTCTGACGGGCCCTGCTCCGCCGGTGAGTCTGCCAGGAAATACACAGGGTCAACGCAATGGAAACCTGAGCACATAAGATTGATTTGGGGGGGGGGGGTCATAAAAAAGTTAATTACAAGCCTTAATTTATTGAAATCGACCAGTGGAAAGGTATGTGAGGACATCAGTCAGTGTCTGTAGAGGTTTCAGTCATTTAAAATGTTGTTAAAGTGTCGTCTGAGGAAATAATTCATAAAAAGAGACGTAACTTGTCTTCATTTGGTCCGACCAGTCATGTAGTAACGGCAGGTTTGTTAAATGGTTGAGAGGTAATTATGAAGTGAAACTGTTGAGATAAGACTTCACTTTTGGTCGGGCACTAATCCGATGACCTGGAGGAACGAGTCCTAAAACCCTGAAGTGAGTTAGCATGTTAGCTCTTCCTGTTCAAGTCAGTGGGTTTCTTGAATGGCTTTTTGGTTCGATGCCTGAAATAAGGTCTGTGGTTAACACAAAGCTGAAAACATTTTCACATTTTGTTCTGCGACATAAAACACGTCAGTAAATACCCCACATTTTAGGCATTTTCCATCAATAATCAGAGGCCAGAACGCACAGAGATCAAACATCGGTTTCTTTAATGTCTGTTGATGATAAACGTCCAGAAATCCTTTTAGAAATAAGATGAAAACGTGCCCCTTATGACTTTATAATCACCACATTTAGACTTTTTCTTTAGTATCAGCAGTAATCCAGGTGGTTGTTGTCTGTTTCCATGGTTACAGAGCAAACAGGAAGTGCTGTAGCTGATGCAGCCTCACTTCATTTCATGGTAGAGATTCACCAAAACCTAATGAAATATAGATACTAAAATACTGCCCACACCTAGTCTCCATGGCAACATTCTACTTCCTGTTTGCATCCCCCGAAGCATGATGGGAACTGTAGTGCAAGAACTCAAGCCATATCCAGCTCAAATAGAAATAAGACAAAGAAAAACAATAGGAGTGACAAAATCCAAGGAAATGTGCTTTTATTTTTGTTTTGTATTGTCTTCCACATGTTTTGGTAAAACTGATGCCAGGAACGTCCCACCAACATGGTTCTTATATCCCTGTAACGCCGACTCTCTCCTCTATTCATACAGATATTTACTGTGGCCATACAGGCATTAAACCTCAAACTATTTCAAACTGTGTTAAATGTGTTTTCTTCATAAAAACTGTCCAACAACACAAGAGATGGCTTCATTTTTCCTGAAAATATCGATATAAGGCATGTAGTGACTGTTCCAAAATCCTGTGAATGAAGAGAGTGAAACCCGTCAGTATTTCAGAAAAGGTTTTTTATAAATAAATAAATAATCCAAAGTACTGAAGGACAGACAGACTGATGATAGAAGAAATCATTTAAACTGCAGCTCACACAGATAAGATCAGCTCCTATAATGTGACTGTAAGTGCCTCACTAATATTTTTAATTACGCTCTCAGAGTCGGCCCTGCTGCAGCGTTTAAGTTCACTGTCATTATATTTTTTAATTGACTGAACACCAAACGCTGAGCACTTTTTCCTCTGAACTCTGGAACGTCATCAGTCAGATTGATTCCAGAGAACGAGCCGGTTAATCAACCACGGATCAATTTTAATTAGGAGGAGGAGAGCCGTTAAAATCCTCCCAAAGCTGAGTGCTTCTGAAACCGGAGTTCGGGGACCCTCCAGGGGTCCTTCAGAGGATTCAGAAGGAACTGCAGTGAAATGAGGATTAGTTTCATTTCACTCAGTGGCTCTTTAGTTCAGGAGATTCTGTTCAATAAATCCTTCATCAACAGGTAGTTAGAGGCCTCAGGTTCAAGACAGAAAACAGCAGCTCTGAAGCTCCTCTCCTGTGTTCCCTGCAGGCTAATGCGTTAAATATGAGAGGTT
The DNA here is from genome assembly GCA_008360985.2 of Macquaria ambigua. NCBI lineage: Eukaryota > Metazoa > Chordata > Actinopteri > Centrarchiformes > Percichthyidae > Macquaria > Macquaria ambigua. Next base: position 4,759 of record VMKM01002115.1, on the reverse strand, counting down.
ATATCTGACAGACACAAGAGGAGGGTCTGACACAGTTTGGTCAAAGACAAGCAAGTGACCAAGAAATAAAACTTCAGCTTCAGACAAAATAATCAGGTTACTGACTCAACGCGTATTTACATCCACTGTTGTGACCTTGTTACTGTAAATCCTCGTTTACTGCACTGGCTCCGGCAAAAACGTTGAACCAGGCTCAACTTTTGGTGTGTTGGCTTGTCAATATGCAAACACACCTGGCAGATTTCTTTGTAACGTGGACGCCATACTTCTACTGTCATAAAATAGTGATAACTTCCCACAGTGATCTCCTAGTATTACAAACCTCTGTGCAGTGTTTTGGTGTCTGATGAACTCATGGATCTGTTCATCAAACTGAACTTCATGGATCTGATTTCTTGTCTGTACCTGAAGCATCACACCCCCGCCATCGCATTGTTTTACACAGATCTGTTTTCAGTCTGAATGCCCGCTTAGCCTCTTAAGCGCCGCCAATGTGTGACATTAAAGAAATCAGATTACCTTACAATAACCTTAAGTGCATGTAAACTCACTGATGCTGAGCTTAATGATTCACAAGCTAAGAAATGTAGTTTTGATGGTGCTTATAAGCAACTGAAGATGCCGGACAGGTGGGGTTTACTGCATAAAGACAAGTTGTACCACTTAAAAACACCCCAGATCATTGTGGGATGCTTTCCTGTAATTTTACAAAACTTTCTGGTGGTTTTCCTCTGAAACAAACTTGAACCATCTGGCACCCAGCGAGGCTAAAGCTAACCCTGTTTCATCCAGGAATCCTGCACAGTGACACGGCACTGATTAAAAAAACCACAGACCACATCACAGTCATGTGATCAGGGATTTGGTCCCATCCAGACACCAGAGCATCAGTGAGGTCCAACACTGTTGTTGGGCGATCAGGTCTGGCTCTCAGTCGGTGTTCCAGTTCATCCTAAAGGTTTTGGATGGGGTCGAGGTCAGGGATCTGCGAGGCCAGTCAAGTTCTTCCACACCAAACTGGGAAAACCATTTCTTCATGGAGCTGCTTTGTGTCATGCTGAAACAGGAAAGAGACAAACACAGACTGCTGGCACAAAGCTGGAAGAACACTGTTGTCTAAAATATCATTGTATAAGAGGCCCAAACAAAGAAAAACTGTGGACAGTGGTGTCTACACACTTTTGGCCATATAGTGAATGCCTAGAAGCACTCAGACATACAGTATGTGAGGGATATTGGCATGAGGCAGGGTTTATTTCCTAAAACCTACAGGTTTAATGTTCCACAGCTGGATGATCGCCAGCCATAAATCAGGCCCATGCTAAGGCAGAACCAAAGCGCTAACGGGTTAGCATTTTTCTCATCAAACACCCAGCAGACTCTCTGGATTCAGACGTCTCTGCAGGCCAGTCAGGGTTTATGTTCTCATCCTACTCTTGAGAAATGTGTTGGGGAAACTTATAGTAACACCACAGCAGCGGCGGTGGTGGTGGCGGTCAACTCCATCTGCAGGGGCAGTGGCCTGATTTCCCAGGAGGCATCGCCCGGCGCTCCGCTGTTATTACCCGTTACACCGGGGAGCCGGCACTGCGATATGCCCTCCGCTTCCCTCGCCTCCCTCCTGTCCTTCTGCAATTTCCTCTCCCCGAGATTTATGCTTCCTGTAATTGGAGCGTTCGGCGGCTGTGAGCCGAGGCGGCGGCGCAAATAGTTCGCTGAGTTTATTTCCCCGAGCAGGAGAGGAAGAGGAAATGTTGTGATTTTGCTTCTTTCAGACAGCAGACTGTGAGGTTATGGGAGGGAGGAAGACTCCTGGCTGGGGCCTGATCACAGGTCAGCGGTGGGTTTAGTTCCAGAGCTGAAGGTCTGAACCTCCACGCCAGCCTCAGGCCAGAGTTATTACTCTTTAAAACTTGTGTTGTTGGCTTCTTGACTTTATTGGCCTGTTGAAAGAGGAGAAAGACAGACAGGATGAGAGTGACGCCTGCAGCACAGAGCAGATTTCACACAGTTGGATTATAAGAAGAGGATCTGACACTAAAAGCCTTTTTCCCCTTTAACCTTGGGCCTCCTATAACCTGAACTTTTAAGAACCCTTTAAGGTTTTGGTACAAGATTCTTCCGTGTGTGTCTACTCACATGTAAGCCATTAATAGGGCAACATTTCTTACAGTATGTGCTGTTTGGCAGGCGAGTGAAGTAAGCAGTGGTGGGACAGACATTAATGTCAGAAGTGGTGTTGTTATTGTTATTGATTTTCTTTCATGTTTATGTGAACAGGAGGTACAAGATTATATGTCGACTAGAGAATCACTGCTGGAGCCGGAACAAGATCGTCGATGGTCCCAGATGGCATCCAGAGCATCCAGCCTAATCTCCCCAGGAATGATGTCCATATCGTCAGTGTTCAGTACTAATCAGTGTGTTTACACGCACTTAGTAGTTACAGTCAGCTTTCTCCAGTAAGCTGATTTCTCTGCCATATATAAGGGTAACCAGGTGTCTAATCTGCTGTTTTTACATGGTGGCTGCGGGGCCTTAAAAAGTCTTAAATAGTCTTAAATTCTGTTTGGGAAGGCCTTAAATGTTTATTTATTGAATGCATGGTAAGCATGGTCTAAAATTCACTCCGAGCACCAAATGTCAGTACATTTAATCTTTGGCGAAATCAACAAGAGTTGAATTGGAGTGCCTCTGTTATCCTGTGACAGTCTGTTAGGTTTTTGCTTTTCCTGGTGACCACTGTAGCATCTGTCTGGATGCGATGGCATGGAGGAGCTAGCTAGTTAGCTAAACTGCAAACACTCCAGTTTCTGTGGGTTTACTTTCTTCCTAATTTTAACCCTTTCTCCAGTGCTTCTGTTCAGGTCTGACACATAGCCTCTCCAAGTCTAAATAAGTCCACCGCTGAACGTTTGACCGTCTGTCCTCTCACTGCACCGTCTGTCTGCTCTGACGTGTCAAAAAAAAGGTCGGGAAGCCGCATCTTCTTTCACTAGTTCAGTTAAAAGTTAAAAGTAAGCCATGGCTCTGTAATAAGGTCTGGGGTAGTTGAAAACTCTGATTACAGACCTACTGCATGTACACGTACATTTACAGTAACTGCAGTGCATGTAAACGTGTTTCAGTAGCCTAACACTAACCATAGTTTGTTTTCCAAACAAACGCTCTCCGTTGCTCTTTGGTAGCCATGCTAGCAGCTCGGCTCTACTGATGGCAGTGTCGGTCGGTCTGTCCACCGCTTTGTTCCAGACACCAACAACCACCTGATAGACTGCTGTGAAATGAGGTTCAGACATTCATGATCCCCAGAAGATGAATCCTACTGACTTGGTTGCTCCCCTGACTTTTTCTTTAGTGCCACCGTTTGTGTTTTTACAACTATTGTACTGACTGCAGGATTCACACATTCATGTTCCCCTCAGGATGAACTGTAATAACTTTGGTGATCCTCTGACTTTTCATCTAGCGCCATCATCAGGTCAAACTTTGATTTTTTTTGTGCAATACTTTGGCTTCATAGATTGGATGCGAGTAAGTGGACCTTGAGTTGGGATTGTGTTGGCAAATTGTTCTCTTACTTTCAGATATTTTGGTTTCAGCGTTTGAATTCATCCCAAAGGTGAAGAATGAACTTTCATCCTGACGTGGAACAACGTTTTCTTTTTGGAATTTGTGGGAAATGACTCTTTAAATGAAGTTCTTAAAGTTGGACTGAAAATTTCGTCTTGTCATTGTCGACAACTGACAGCACCGTGACTGCTGTGTCCTTGTTTGTCTCCTGCTCTTATTTTTTCTTAAAAACGTTCTTGAGAGGCTTTCTGTTTCCGACTGTGAACTGAACAGAAAATTGAACGTGGAATTGGGTTACGAGTGACCTTTGTGTTTGCTTTTGGGAAATGATTTCCTTCCTTTTTCCCTGTTTTTTTAAAGGCGTATTTTGTTGTAATGAATTAAATTGTCACAGCTGCCTCTCCGTTCATCGCTATCAAGATTGACAAGGTTCAAAAGAGCTGGACAAGAAATAACTAAAGGTAGACTTTTGTTTTATCTCGTCAAGGCTCATTTTACTGTTCATTATCTTTCACATCAGAAACACCAGAAGATCTTTGGGGTTTAGAAACAGCAGAGTGTTTTCCACACGTGGACCGCAGCAGAGGAAGCAGGGAGCTGCAGTGAAGGCTCCGGCCTGCTTCATTAAACACAGGGTCAGCCATGTTTAATTTCCTCAGCAAGTTTTATTGACTCTCTGCTGCTGCAGCGTGTGATTCTACAGCTGCTACAAAGACTCTGAGTTTTTATCCACAGGAGGATTAGCTGGTTTGTTGGGCTGCAGCAGAGTGAACGTGGACGCACAGTTAATGAACAGTTCGTTACAAAGGCTTTCTGCAGTTTTATGGTCAAATATTCTCCCATGAAGATATTTGGAATAATGTTTCCTTCTATAGAAAATATGACAAAGACAGTGCTGCAATTTTTATTTATATAAAATATATTCTGTCTGTGATTGACTGGCGACCTGTCCAGCCCCCCGCGACCCTCTAAGGATAAGCGGTTATAGATGATGGATGGATGGATGGATGATGGATGGATGGATGGATGGATGATGGATGATGTATGGATGGATGGATGGATGATGGATGGATGGATGGATGGATGATGGATGATGGATGGATGGATGATGGATGGATGATGGATGGATGGATGATGGATTGATGGATGATGGATGATGGATGGATGATGGATGGATGGATGAATG